>CAMOHE010056411.1:604-25570 GCA_946598075.1 Artocarpus hirsutus | reverse complement strand
TAATGGATTAAAACATGTTTTAAACAAGATTTTCACAAAAATCCAAAAATAGAGAAAATAGAGGAAAAATGAAAAATCTTGATTTCAATCCGTTTTTGATGAAATAAAGTCTATATTCTAGCTAATTTAAGTCCATCTAACTTAGATTGAAGCTTTTCTAAGCTTCGAAACTCTTAGATTTCAAAATGCAAGAAAATTTGAAAAATAGAAAAACTTTTGAATTTTAAAAACTAACCTCGAATCGAAGCTTGAAAACGATGTTTTTGTTATTGAATCTCGTTCCCAAGCCTTCAATCTTCTAACCCAAAGCTTAAATCCAAATTTTGTTTCAAAATTTAGAGAGAGAAAACGAGAGGGGAAGAGAGAACCGAGAGAGAGAGACGAGAGAGGTGAGCGAGAGAGAGGAGAGAGAAAATGAAAGTGAGAGAGAGAGAGGGAAAATAAATAGAGGGAAAGAAAAAGTAGTTGCACAGGACTATGTGCAACAGTACACTGTTTTCAAATCAAATTGTTTCATTGAAAATTAAATTAACAATTAAAAACAATTTGGAATAATTAAAAATCATTAAAAGAGTAAAATAATACAAAGTCACTAAATTTTCACAAAACATTCAAATTAAATTTAAAATGCTCATTAGGGCGCACTAATCCACCATTTATCATTTTAATGTGATTTAATTAACTTCGGGGTGTTATAAGGGTAAGGACGTGTTATTAGGTCTAGGCTTAGATAAGGCTTTGAAAAAAATGTTAATTGATTCAAGCTCAACAAGGTAGACCATGGATAAATATAAATAAGTACTAAATCGATCCAACAATGGCCTAAATCCTATCCTCAACTTAGTGTAGCTAGGATTTTGCCTCAAAAGGGATTGAAACAAATTCTAGAATTCTTAAAATTAATTAAGTTCATAATAACATAAACCATCTCTAAATAAACAAAACTATTCACTACTCAAGATCTAATGTAGCAAAATTGGAAGCATCACAACCTAAAAATGATATCAACAAAAGAAATTTGCATAAATCCAAATATAATTTTATTCAAAGCCATGAAAATAATTGAACCGTAATCTCATCTTAGGTCCGAAAGGAAATCATCTGATTAAGCATAGAAACATCCACTCTTTGTTTTTAGAAATTTTTAGTTTTTATATTTTTTTAAATAATAAAAAGGAAGACAAAACCAAAAACCAAAGTAAAACACTAAAGCAAAAATAAGACTAACACAAAACTAATCATAAAATCAAAACAACAAAGACAACAATAAAAATGAAGACAAAAACCAAAAATGAAAGTAAAAAACTAAAAGGATGACAATAACTAAAAGAGAAAACAATAAAAATGAAGACAAAAACCAAAAAATGAAAGTAACACTCTAAAGGAAAATAAGACTAACACAAAGCTAATCACAAAATCAAAACAACAAAGATAACAAAGCCCCCCAAACTTGAAAGAAACATTGTCCCTAATATGATAAAGAGAAAAAGAAAAGAAAAAATCCCTAAATGTAGGGGTCTAGATCTTTCATAGAGTCTCAGTTTTAATTCAAATAACCCAATATAAAAGTTATTTGATTAAAATAGTCATATATCTATAATCCCATATCAAATAAAATATATGCAAATAATCCAACATGTTTATCTTGAATAAATTCAACAAATAAACTAACATGAATTATTGAAAACCATTTAACCAAATTTTGACCAATCTAAGAATTAACATAAGTTATCAATTTGTAGGAAAAAACAAGCCACATCGTTACATGAAAATATGTGAGCTAACAAAGGGAACTCAATGAACATATATAGATAAAGCCCTTATAATTATTAAATGATATGTCCCCAACACGTACATTTTACAATTATTAACTCATAAGCTATTTCACTAAAGGCTCAAAGCTGCACTCTCAAATTGTATATAAATTATGAAACTCCCAAAAATCTTTCATCCATGAAATATCATCATGAGTAACATCCCCATAAGATATTTATAATTGGCTTAAGGATAAATATGTTTTACCTTTTTAATTATATTTATCATATATTCTACTATCTCATCATTGGAATACTTACTATTTATAACCAATACAAATAGCATTCTATTCATTTACATAAATGTATCAAAATCAATGAGCGCTTAGTTTTCTAATTTCAGGATAATGCCTATAAGAGAATATCATTAATTCTGCAAAAGAGTTATGGATTTCATATCTATGAATAACGAATCTATGTCATTCAGAATCATGTCTCCAATGTACTAGTATGATTCAGGATGTCATCATTTGGTACATCAAAAGATACAAGTCAAGAATATGGACCCACTAATTTATTTCAGGATTAAGAAGTAACACATATGATTGTTTAAAGCAAATTAATTTATTCAAATAGAATTATTAACTAAATCAATTTAATTTTAGTCTCAATCTAATATATTGTTACCAATGATATTTTACCAATGTCTCGATTTGTGGGATCCCACTTTGATAACTAAGGCACGCCATCTTCTGTTAAGGATGTAGACAATATAAGAACAATCTTAATATGAATAAAGCGCTTAAATTTATTCCCTTGATTGCAGACCTTTTATAATTAGACCATCATATTAAAATTCATGTGTTCCATATAATTTATCCATCATTTGGATGATTTTAAAGGTTTATAACAATAGTCTCAGACTTCTATTTGCTTATTATATATTCAATATAAATGAATATAAAGCGAACATAATATGATATAAATAATAAACTTTTTATTGATAAAATGTCTCAAAAACAATTACATCATTTATTCCTAGTCTAACAATCTCCTTCTTGTCCTAAGTGAGTAAATGTGACATGTTACGAATTACCATAGCCTCTTTATATTGTCCTCGGATGTTATCTTGCATATTGCAACATGCCCACTCTCTACAAAGTTCCTTATCACATGATACTTTTGGTCTATGTGGTTATTCATCTTGAGATATCTTGACTCTTTGGTATTAGCCACAACTGCACTATTATCACATTATGACATAATAGGTTTAGCCATACCAAGAACTACTTTAAGATCACCAAGGAACTTCTAGAGCCACACTTTTTCTTTCGAAACATCACTAGCAGCCACATTCTCAACCTTTATTTTTAAATCAACAATACAACCTTGTTTAGCACTTCTCCACTATCGAAGCATCAGGCACCTTCTTATGTATTCTTTTTCCTCATCTGACTTAGGACATTCTTACTTAATTTTAGACTTAGATGGTTGTCCCCTTTTCTTGAAATTTTACATTGCAAACTTCTCTAGAATCTTATCAATGTAGGAAGCTTGGGAGAAAGCTATTATTTTATTCTTCCTATCTTGAAAGATTTAGATACCTAAAACAAAATTAGCCTCACCAAAGTCTTTTATGTCAAATTGTTTAGTCAACCATACTTTGACCGAGGACCATGCCCCTACATGATTACCAATAAGCAGAATGCCATCCATATAGAGTAGTAGAAAAATTACTTTCCTATCTTTAATGTGTTTATGAACACATGGTTCATCGACATTTTGTTCAAACTCATAAGTATTGACCACTTGGTTAAATCTTATGTTTCAAGAATAGGAAGCTTGCTTAAGTCTATAAATAGACTTTAGTAGCCTGAAAATCTTGTTTTCTTGAACCTTAGCTTTGAACTCATGTGGTTGTACCTTATATATGGTCTCATCTAAATACCCATTTAGAAATGCCATCTTGACATTCATTTGCTATATATTGTAATTGAAAGCGAAGTTAATGGATAAGAGAATGCAAATAGACTTAAACATGGCTACAGCCAGAAAGGTTTTCTTGTAGATGTTTATTTCCTCTTGCATGTATCCCTTTGCTACTAGTTTAGCCTTATTGGTTTCAACTTTTGCATCTGCTCCTCTCTTTCTTTTACAGACCCATTTACACCTTATGGGTTTCATCCTTTCAAAAAGGTCCATAAGCTCCTAGACTTGATTAGTCTCTATACACTTCATCTCAATGTCGACTTCATTAGTGTCCATAAACTTCATCTTTGTGTTTATAGTTTTAGTCTAGAATTTTGCATCAACATCCCTCATGGCCTCTTTGTAAGTGTAAGGATCTCTGTCCTGTTCAATCGATTCAACCAAATAGGCTTCACCATTGAACATATAGCTCTCAAGCTGATAGCCGATCCTCTTATCATGTTAAAGCTCTCTAGGTTATTGTTTGGCTAGTTTATCCACATTGATTAGATTGGTTTCACTAAACTGCTAGAGTGATCGCATTGCTTGCCATCTTCTTAAATACTACTCTGTTACGAGGCTTAAAATCGTTCATGTAACTTTCTTGAAGGAATGTTGCATTCATTAAAACCACAACTTTATTTTCTTTTAGGTTATAGAAATGACCACTCTTTGTCCATGTTCGATATCCCACAAACACACAAATCTCCAAATGTGCTTCTAACTTATTTGCTTCCTTATCTAGTGCATGTGTAGGATATCCACATATGCGGATATGATTTAAGGATGCCTTCTAGCCTACCCATAACTTGTGAAGAGTTTAAGGAACTGACTTTGAAGGCATATTGCTCAAAAAATAACATGCAGTTTATAAAGCATATCCTTAAAATGATAGCAACTATGTAGAGTAACTTATTATGGACTAACCATGTCCAACAAGGTCCTATTCCTTCTTTCAGCCATGCCATTCAGTTGCATAGTGCTGGAGCAGTTCAATATGATAAAATCCCATTTAAGAACTCGTCAAAGAGGTACTCTTCACCTCGATCGGATAGAAGTGCCTTTATGGGTTTACCTAATTGCTTCTCTACGTTCGCTTGAAATGTCTTAAACTGGTTAAAAGTTTCACTCTTATGATGCATAGGATAAACATACCCATATTTTGAGTAGTCATTAGTAAAAGTGATGAAATACTTGTGCCCTTCTTATGTCTTCATGTTTATGGAACCACAGATATCACTAAGCATAAGTTCTAGAACCCTTTTGGCTTGATTACGGTAAGCGATGAATGGCCTTTTTGTTATTTTTCCCTCCAAACAAGATTCACACAATGGTATTGATTCCACCTCTAAATTGTTTAGAGGTTCATCTCTTTCTAACTTTTGAATCCTATTTAAGCTATTATGACCTAATCACAAATGCCATTGATAAGTCTTGTTAGAGTGAGAAGTTCTAAGCCTTTTAGAATTATGATTAATTTTAGTGTTCAACAATGAGTCCGTTTTGGATTTGATAAAATATAGATTTTTTTCATCCATCCACTATAGATAAAAGATTTTTTTTTATGAATCACCACTTAATCATTAAAAGAATCTAAACAAGAATCCTCTAATAGACAAGAAATATAAATTAAATTCCTTTTATTTTTAGGAACATAAAAACAATCTTGTAAAACTAAACTCATATAGCTATTAAAATAAAGATGGACATGTCCCATTATTTTAACTAACACTAAGGTCCCATCGCCCATTTGCAACGTGAAGTGCTTATTTAATGGACTTCTCGTTTCCTTAAACCCTGGCAGAGAAACACAAACATGATTAATGGCTCCAAAATCTATCACCTAAGTATACTTAATTTTCAACTAAGCACGTTTCAATAATTAGAAGTTCACATTTACCTCCTTTAGCTAGGAAGTTAATGTAATTCTTTTTCATGTGCCTGACCTTCCCACATAAGAAGCACTTGAACTTCTTTGGGTTCCTCTTTTTTTTCTTCTTGTTCTTGCCTTTAGTTGGTGGAACAAAGGACTTCCTGTTCTTGGCCTTTTGCTTCTTTTCACTCCCAGAATTAGAATTGGAACCAGATGCAATCGTTATGTTCACTTCACCACTTGTTGGAGCTTCTTTAATCAATTCTTTTATCTCCTATGATTGCTTCATTAGCTCAGTCAAGGTAATATTCTGTCTAGCATTCAAATTGAATGATGTTCTAAATAGGATAAACTCATTAGAAAGAGTCTCGAATGCAATAGTCATTTACGACTTAGTATCAATGTCAGCTCCATGGTTTTGAGCCTTACCAAGGTAACACATGACCAACATTGTATGCTCATTCATAGACATCCCAACTTTCTGTTTACAGCTAAGATGCTTCTAAAAAGCTCCTTACCACTTTGTTAAGGCTTGGCCTCCCAACATGTCCTCAAGATTGTCCATAATCTACTAAGCAATTTTCTGATCTTCATGTTGAGCTTGAAGCACGTTATTCATGCTAGCCATAATATAGCAGTAAGCATGATTTTTACACCCTTCCAATGATCATGAACTTGGATTTGCTCATTAGTAGATTTGCCAGTAGGCACAAAAGGACAGGGTGTGGTTAGCACAAAATTGAGTTTCTCAAAGGATAGGACAATGTTTAGATTCCTTTTTCATTCATTATAATTATTGTTGTTTAGTATATTTTTGTCAAGTATCAATGATAACGTATTTTTAGACATTTTGATCTAGAACAATGATTCATATATCAAACTTAGGCAAACATGCGATAATAATTTTAGGAAGATAACAAAACCATATAAGAAACATATAATATACATTTATGTGTCAAAACCTTCAAAAATCACAACCTTACAATGATAATACTAACTAGGAATTCAACAAGCTTCCTACAGAAGACTTGCCAAATTCAATTAAAAATATAGATCTCATCTGATTAGTATATACTATCTAAGACTCGTCTTGGCCTAGCAAATACTAATAATCATTTTCTCTAACCATTAATTTTATTAATAGAGTTCTTAGGGGAAGTTAATAATAAAATTAATTTTGAGTGTTTAACCATCGTTTCAACTACTTGATGCATGGTTTATAATCGTCATCTAGGTGTGAACATTAATAGAACATGCTTAAGCAAATTATCCTCTCGAAAATCCAACATGATACATGATGTATCTCTTCTTAAGGGTTGGAATCATCATGTGTTACTTATAGACCAATGATGAAGTCCTTTGGTACTATGTTTGAAAATCTTCTCCCATTCAATATTTTAAAAAAACAAGGTTTTATGTTAAAACATACATGAACAACTTTTAATGAGTGGCACTCCTTAATCTACATGACATGGTATAAACATACATGGAAAAACATATTATGAAACTAACAAACAACGCAATACGTAAAGCTACAAGTATTATAATTGTAAGCCATAATATTATGGTTCTATCCTAGAGGGAAAATAATAAACATGACAAAATTTAATCTAAACATATATTGACTTTTAATCTTGTATTTTCTCGTTATGTTCTTCTTCAAGTGGCGTTTGTCTACAATTTCAATTTTACATGGATCGAAATTTATTCTTTGGTTTTCATAAAATTTTCTTTTGCTTTTCGTAAAATTGTCTTAGTAAAATAAAACTTTCCCAAAGATAAAAAAACTATTTCTATTGATGGGCTATCGACCACCTAACATTAGGGCCAATCAGCCAACTCTGTCTGATAGCATGGCTATAATGTTGTGTCTGGTCAATTAGATTACCTTGGTGCTGGTTGATCGGCCTATCACAAAACCAAAACTAGGAATAGTTTGAAAAATTTATAAACACTACAAAGACCTTAACCCACGATCTTCTCTATCTTCAAGTTCCTTCAATTTCAATTAATATTTTGAAAGAAATTTGCAACTCAAGCCTATTCCATTTTTGATTCATAGAATTTCTATAAAATAAAATAATAAATCTTATATGGTGATGATAGACCGGCTTCTAATTACATGAAAAACCTAGATATACATTCTAGCCTCTAAGGAATCATAACTAGGAAAAAATAGTAATAAACAATAATAATTTAAACATAAATTTATTAACAATTAATAATTAATAAGGATTCACCATACAAGTTCATGACAACATATCATAGCATAGAAATTCTAGAGTGCCAACTCTTTAAAAAATTTCAATCAAGCATAGGAGAGATTAAAATCACATAATTTATGTACATAGTATGATCACAAACTCCTTAAAGCCACATCAAAATTTTAAAATTTTTAAATGAAAACCTTTTTCAGAAAACGATTTAGACATGTATATATGATAAATTAAACAAAGATCTTCATACCTCTTTTCGACCAAAAACTGCACGTCTAATAGAACAATTATTTTAGAAATGCTACATGAGAATTGTGACTGGAAGATCCTTAATTAATTAGTCTTCTTTGTTATTCTTTTTTCCTCGATTAGAATGCAAGTGGACACATGTTGTTTAGCCTTCCCTCAAGTAACGTTTCCTTCCAACCACAAGAGAAAACCAAGAATTATAGTTCTTGATGTTGAATAATAATTTTATGGAAGGTTTAAAGTTTCTCTCTCTAAATTTTTCTAGTGATTTACATAATGATAAAAACATGTGTCCTATATATAGCGGTTGGTAGGAAACTTTTATCCAATTAGGCTTTAGAATTCGGCCTAGGATCAAATCTTGCATGAAAACCCATCAGCCTCAAATTACTGACCTAGCAAGGGCAGTTGAACACCCTATGTGTATGACAGTTGATCGCATGGTTATGACTGACACAAATGTAGCCTTTTTAGGCTTCAGATAAGCCACCTAATCCTTTGACCATTTGATTTTGTAGATTGGATAATGAAAATATTATTTGACCTATGAATCTATCATAGAGCCTCGGTTTTAATTTAAATAACCTAATGCAAAAGTTATATGATTCAAATGATCATATACATATAATCCCTATATCAAATAAAATATATTCAAATAATTCAACATTTTTATCTTGAATTAATTCAACAAATAAACTAACATGAATTATTAAAAATCAATAAATAGAATTTTAACCAATCTAAGAATTAACATAAGCTACCAATTTGTAGGGAAAAAACACGTCATATCATTTCAAGAAAATATGTGAGCTAGCAAAGAGGAGTCGATACACATATTTAGATTAAACTTCTACAATTATAAAATGACGTGTCCTCGACACATACTCTTTAGAATTGTCAACTCATAATTATTCCACTAAAAGCTCAGAGCTGTACTCTCAAATTACATATAAATTATAGAACTCCAAAAAGTCATTTGTTTATGACATATCATCATGTGCAACATCCTAATAGGATATCTATAATCAGCTTAAGAATAAATTACATTGTACCTTCCCAATTATATTTATCTCATGTATCTTTATCTCACGATTGAATACTTATAATTTATAACCAGTGCAAATAGTATACCATTCGGTTAGGCAAATGTATCCAAATTGTTGAGAGCTCTAGTTTTTTAATTCCAGGATAATGCCTATAAGAGAATATCTTTAACTTTAGAAAAAAGCTATGGATTCTATATCTATGAATAATGAGTCTATGTCATTCAAGAGTCCTGTCTCTCATGTACTGGTATGTATACCTTCATTTAATTCAAAATGTCACCTTTTGGTACATCAAAAGATAAAGTCAACAATATAGACCAATTAATTCATTTTAGGATTAAGATCTAACATATATGATTGTCTAAATTGAATTGATTAAATCAAACAGAATTGTTAACTAAATCAGTTCAACTTTAGTCCTTATCCAATATATCGTCACCAATGACAATATACTAATGTTTCTATTTGTGGAGTCCCACTCTAATAACCAAGATAAGTAATAACCCATTAGGTATGTAGACAATATAACAATCTAACATGAATAAAGTGCCCAAGTTTATTCCTTTGATTGCAGAGCTTTTATATTTAGACTAGCACCTTAAGATTCATACTTTCTGCATAATCTATCCATCATATGCATAATCTTAAAGGTTTAGAATGATAATCTCAAAACTCTATTTGCTTATCATATATTCAACATAAATGAATATGAAGAGGACATAATATAATATAAATTATAAACTCTTTATTGATTAAATGTTTGAAAAACAATTAAATCATTTTATTTTTAGGACACCAAGTTTAACAAAGAGTGTGGTCAAGAAGGACACATGTTTTATTAATGCTTGATTGTTGTCTACCAAGCATGCAAGCAACAAGGACATGAAGTGCTGCAATGTCCATTCTTTCAACGAGTTCCACAACAACCTCAATCTTACTATGTGGCCGTCAAGACTTCAAATAATTCAACTCGACTCCTTGATAGTGAAGCATCTCATTATCTCATCACCAACTTGAGCAATTTCTCCACTCATACTCCATATGACGGCTTTGACAATATTATGTTTGGTGATGGCATGGATCTTCCTATTACCTACATTGGTTCGACCTCTCCTTTTCTTTAAATAGTGTGCTTTGTGTTCCCACCATGAAAAAGAATCCTATTTCTATATCTCAATTTTGCAAATAAAACCATACTTCAATTGAATTCTCACCCTCTTTTTTTTAACTTAATAGGGGCAAATTTTTTGTAAGGGCAAACCAAGGATGGCATGCATGAATGGTCGAGCTCCTCTGTCAAGTCTTCTCCATCAATTGCATTCTCAAGTGTCAAAGCCACTTCATTTGAGTGGTATTCATGATTGTCATCCATCATTACAAATTCTTAAACACATTGTTTTCAATTTTAATTTAGAATTATCAAGTCCACTATCATTATATTTCAACGGAAATGCTTGTCAATGTAACAAAAGTCACAAATTACCTTTCCCCACTTTCTCTATTGTCTCTTCCCAATCTCTTAAAATTATATTTTCTTATGTCTGGATCTCTCTTATCTATTTTGTTGATGATTTTAAATGTTATATCATCTTTATTGATCGCTTCACTAAATACATGTGGTTCTATACCCTCCAATGTAAATCTCATGTCTCTGATCTCTTCATTCGATTTAAAGCACTGGTTGAAAATTTCTTCAATCGAAAAATCATCACTCTTTAGTCTGACATTGGTGGCAAATCAAGATCTCACCACCGACTTAGCTACCAATGGTATTTCTCTTCTCAAAACTCCCCCACATATGCTAGAACACAATAGGACTCCGAGCATGGCCATCGTCATATTGTTGAAACTAGTTTGTCTCTTCTTTCTCATGCATCCATGCCACTTTCTTACTGGTCTTATGTGTTTTCCACTACTATTTATTTTATTAGTCACATGCCTACTCCTACACTTCACATGTATTCTCTTTACGAAAAACTCCTTATTATTAGACATAATGCCCTAAGGAGTAAAATATTGTAATATGTTTTTGGAGACATTTTCTCAATAAAGAGTTAATTTATTATTTATATATCAAATGTTGTCCTCTTTATGTTCATTTTTGTTAAATATATGATAAGCAAATAAAAGTTTGAAACCGTCAGTCTAAACCTTTAATAATCATGCATATGATGGGCAAATTATATGGAAGACATGAATCTTAAAGGTGATGGTCTAAATTACAAGATCTACAATCGAGGGAATAAAGTTGGGTGCTTTATTCATGCTAAGATTATTATGTTATCTTTATTCCTAATGGGAGATGACTCGTCTTGGTTATCAAAGTGGGACTCCGAGAGTAGATACATTAGTACATTTTCATAGGTGATGATGTGTTGGTCAAGACAAAAAGTTGAATTAATTTGGCTAATAATTCTGTTTGTTCAAATCAATTCACTTTAGACAATCATATGTGTTACGTCTTAATTCTAAAATGACTAATAGGCTCGTATTCTTGACTTATGTCTTTTGATGTACCAAAGGATGACATCGTAATTTAATGATGGTATGCATAGCAGTATGTTAGAGACATGACTCTTAATTCATGCAGACTCATTACTCATAAATATGAAATTTATAGCTCTTTTGTAGAGTTAATAATATTCGCTCATATTTATTATCTTGTAATTAGAAGACTAGAGCACTTAACCATTTGGATACATAAGTGTAATCAAATGGTATACTATGTATGGATAGTAAGTATTTTAATTGTGTGATAATGAAAGGTAAGATAAAAATAATCGGAAAGGTAAAACAGAATTTATCCTCAAGCCAATTATGGATATCCTATAAGGATGTGACACATTACGATATGCCATGGACGGTTCGCTAGTTGGAGCTTTGTAATTTTATATAGTTAGAGAGTGTAGCTCTAAGCTTTTAGTAGAGTAACGTTAGAGCTAATAATTATAAAATATGTACTTGGGATATTGTATTATAATTAAAGAAGTTCTTGGAAAAAATAGTGTGCAGTGGAATTTTAAAATTTTTATATCAGAGTATTTTCCAAAACACAAGTTTAACATGCTATATGCATAAATTAACCAAATCTTACTAACCTTTATGTGTTGAAAAGCTCCTACAATCAGTGAAGAGAAGTATCATTCTAGAAGGACCTCAACCAACTGTCCTTCTTTGCTATTCTCTATCCATGATTGGAGTGAGTGTGGGCTCACAAGTATAGCTCTTCCACCAGGTGACTCTCCTTCCAACCAATTGAGAGAACCCAAAGCTAGTGTTTGTGATTTATGAACAAGAGCTCTCAGGAAGTTTCAGGTTTTGACCAGCAGAGTATCACTCTTAATCTCTCAATTGATTAAATAACTTATGAGACTCACTTCCTATTTATAGATGTTGGGTCTTGGTTCAGTCCTTATCAAATAAGGTTTCAAAAATTTGAATCAGAATCAAATTTGGATCAATATCTTATGAAATCTTCTTGAAAATGTGTGATTTTTTATTCACGCATAGGTAGGCTGATCTACCTAACAGGTAGGCTGAACATGCCTCATCGACAGGCCGAACTTAAGGATCAGCATGCCAAACTACTGAAAAAAATCTCAGCAAATCTTTTATTTTCCACCCAAGATTTTATAGGATAAAGCCTTAGTTTTAATTCAAATAACTCAATAGAGAAGTTATCTAATTAAAATTTTATCTAAATAATCTCTAAGAAAATAAATAGATTCCTAATAATTCTACAAGTTTATCTTGATTTAATTTATTCAAAAATAAATCAACTGATAAACAGACAAGAATTATCCGATCCCAATAATTCAACAAGTTTATCTTGAATTAATTTTGTCACAAAATTAATTTAATCGATAAACAGACATGAATTATTTGATTATTTCAAATTTCAACCAATATAAATCTAACATAAGTTACCAATTATTGAAAAAGCACGCCGTATCATTACAGGATTTTTGTGAGCTAGCAAAGGGGACTTGATAGACCTATATAGTTCAAGCTCCTGATAATTATGAAACCCAATATCCCAGATATACATTTCATAATTATCAACTCTAATGCTACTCCACTAAAAGCTTGGAGCTGCACTCTCAAACTATATAGAATTACGAAGGTCAAATAGCTAAGTCTCCATGACATATCATAGTGTATCGTATCCCCATAGGATTATCTATAATTGGCTTAAGGATAAGTTTTGTCTTACCTTCCTGATTATTTTTATCTTACGTTCCATTATCTCACCATCGAAAAACTCACCATCTAAAGACAGTATACCATTCGGTTACACATATGTATCTAAATGGTTGAGCGCTCTAGTTTTTCAATTACAGGATAACACATATAAAAGGATATCACTACTCCTAAAAAGAAGCTATGGATTCCATATCTATGAATAACAGGTCTACGTTATCAAGAGTCATGCCTCCAATGTACTGGCATACATACCACTATTAAAATATGGGTGTATCCTTTGATACATCAAAAGATACAAGTCAAGACAACGGGTCCACTATTCATCTCAAGATTAAGATACAATACAAATGACTCTCTAAAGTGAATCGATTTGCAAGATAGAATTATTAATCCAAATCAATTCACTTTATGTCCCGATCTAACATATCGTCACCTATGACAATGTGCTAATGTTTCTATTCACAAAGTCTACCTCCGATGGCCAAGACAAACCATCTCCTAACAGGGATATAGACAACATAACAATCTTTACTTGAATAAAGCGCCCAACTTTATTCCCTTGATTGCGGATCTAATGATTTAGAACGTCACCTTAAGAATTGTCTTCCGTATAATTTGTCCATCATATATGCAATTCTCAAAGGTTTAGACTGATAGTCTCAGACTATTGTTTACTTAACATACATTCAACAAATGTGAACGTAAAGAGGACAAGAATTTGGTATATATAATAATTGAATTCTTTATTCATAAAAATGTTTCCAAAAACATATTACATTTTTACTCCTTAAGGTATATATGTCTAACAAAAGCTTGATCTATATATGTCCATCAAGTCCTTTTGCTTGCTCATAATAATCATGTAACAATACGGTGTGTTTCTCCTGCATGTTGGTTACTTATGTTTATTAGGTTGATCGAAATTCGATAATACTGGATTTAATAATTCATATTAATTTATCGATTGAATTAATTTTGTAAATTAATTCAAGATAAACATGTAGAATTATTTGGATAATATTTTCTTTACTATGGGGTTATTTGTATATGATTGTTTTAATCAGATAACTTCTCTATTAGGTTATTTGAATCAAAACTAATGCTCTATCTAAGATGCCTAAGTAAAAATAAGATACTCTGAGGATTCCAGATTATTGTATGGTTGCCAGGCCAATGGGAAACTATGGCTTTTTGATGGAGTAGGTTCGATAGGTTGATCTCCCAAATCAACTTGTCGAACATGCGATAATCATCATATGCATTTTTTATCAAAAGTTGATTTAAACTTGAATTTTGAGGCCTAATCTGATAAGGTTTAATACCAAATTCGACCACTATAAATAGCGGTGAATTTCTTTGTTATTTAGATCACTTGAGAAGCATAGACTAAGTATTCTAGTTAGAAAAACTCCAAAACTCCCTAAGAGCTATTGATCAACATGACAAATCTTAGGTCAAGTTTTTCTCAAGTGGTTGGAAGAAAAGTCACTGGAAGAAAAGCTATATGATATATGACCACCCACACTTCGATTGTGGATAGAATGGCAAAAAAGCCTAGTTGGTGAGGCCCTATTGGAAGGTTCTTCATTCCATAGATTCCTGTTACTTTTTGGCTATTAAATGAGGTTAGTAAAATCTGTCATTAGTTAATGCATTTAGTATGCCAAACATGTGCTTTAGAAAATACTCTGATTTAAAATTTTTAAATTTTCATTGTATATTGATTTCCAACAATTAATATTAGAGCCTGGTTTTTACGTTAATTTTATAGGTTTGCGATTATGCTATATGCATAAATTATGTAATCTTATTCTCTCCTATGCTTGAATTTAATTTTTTAGAGAGTTGGCATTTTAGGGTTTCTATTTAATTAAATGTTGTCATGAAATTATGCGGTGAATGTTCACTAATTAATTATGGTTGATTAAATTTATATTTGAATTATTTATTAGTTAATTAATTTTTGCCTATCATGGTTCCTTAGGGTTAAGAATTTGTATATGAGTTTTTCATGTAATTAGATGGTGGTTTATTGTTACCCTTTGGGATTTATTATTTTAATTTTAATTTGTAAAAATTTGTATTAAAATAATTATTTGAAGTGAAGATGGATCTAAAAGATAGAGATAATTTGAGTTCTATTGTTTTTCTATGTTTATAAATTTTTATGTTTTTGAATTGTTGAAAATAAAATTAAAAGACTACTTTCTACACTATTTCTAGAAAAATGCTGGTTTAGTATGGTTAGCAATCCAAACCTTTTAGGTTGATAGGTCGATAGTCACAGATTGATAGGTTGAACTGAAAGTTCGATAGGTTGGTAGCAAGGCAAAATTGTTTTTGAAAAAAGGTGCATTTTTTGGTACAGTTTTTAATTTTGTTTTTGAGACAACTCTGAAAAACATAAAATTTTATGATAACTAGAAAAATAACCAATTTAATCTATACGAGATTGGAGAATTGAAGATGGATGCCACATGAAGAAGGATACAACAAGATGACACCAGATGAAGAATCGATAATATGTTTCAATTGATCTTTTGCAATCTTTATTTTCTTTTCTCTAGGATGGAATCATAATATTATAGCTATTTATTATTTTGCTTATGGCTTTTCATGTTGCTTTGCTTGTATGCATTATAATATGATTTACCATGTAGGTTGACAACATGCCATGTAGAATAGTGAGTGCCACTCATTAAAAATTGTTCATGTATGTGAACATAAAACCTTGACTTTTAAAATATTGAGTGGGAGAAGGTTTTTGAAGAGAAGACCTACGGCCTCTATCATTGGTCCAAAGGTAGCATATGGTGGTTTCAACCCCTAGGAAGGGATTTCATTATGTATCAGGTTGGATCTCCGAAGAGATAATTTATTTTAACATAATTTATCATTATACACCCCTAGGTGGCGATTATAAATCATGGATAAAATAGTCGAAAGGATGGTTATACACTCAAAATTAATTTTGTTATTAACCTCCCTTAAGAGCTTTGTTAATGAAAGTAATGGCCAAAGAAAATGATTATTAGTATATGCTACATTACACGGGTCTTGGATGGCATATACTAATTGGAGGGGATCTGTGTCCCTAATTGAATTTAGCAAGGCTCTCCTAGGCGGCTTGTTGGATTTTGAGTCAGGAATTATCATTGTAAAGTTGTGATATTTTCAAGTTTTTGACACATAAACACAATTATATGCTGACTTATTTGTGTTATTTTACAAAATTGTTGTGAAATGTTTGCTTATATTTAGCCTATGAGTCTTTATTGTAGATTAAAATATCTAAAAACGCTTTATCATCAATACTTAATAGGAGCATATTAGCCAGCGAGAATTACAGTGAGCAAAAAAGGAACCTAAATATTGTCATTCTCTTTAAGAATCTAAAATTTATGTTAACAACACCGTGTCCGTACAAACCTACTGGTGATTCTACAAATAAGCAAATCCAAGCATGTGATTGCTGGAAGGATGCTCATGATTAGGCCTACTGTTATGTTATGGCTAGCATGAATAATGTGCTGTAGGCTCAACACGAGGATTATGAGACTGCTAAGCAGATCTTAGATAATCTAGAAAACATTTGGAGGCCAAGCCCTAACAAACTGGCAAGGTGCTCTTTGAAAACCCTTAAACTACAAACAAAGACCAGGGACTCCTATGAAGGAGCATATGATTTTGGTCATGGGTTACCTCGTTGAGGCTCAAACCCATGGAGCTAATAGTGATGCTGAGTCACAAACTATGGTCTTTGAGACTCTATCTAAAGAGTTCATCCTGTTTAGAGCTTCTTGTAATTTGAGCAATAGTTATAATGTGACCTTGACTGAGCTAATGAAGAAGTTGCATGAGTTTAAAAATCTGATTAGGGAAAATCCTGCTAGTAGTGATGCTAACTTGACGGCTATATCAAGTTCCAATCCTAACCCAAGGAATGGAAAGAAGTAGAGGACTAAGAAAAAGAAGTCTTTTGTCTTGGCAAAAGGCAGGGGCAAGAAGAAGAAAAAGAAGAACCCAAAGAAGCTCAAGTGCTTTTTCTATGGGAGAGTTAGGCACATCAAGAAGAATTGTAGGGACTTCCATTCTCGAGGAGATAAGTGTGAACTTCTGGTTATTGAGACTTGTTTAGTTTAGGAACCAAGTGACACTTAAGTCATAGATTCTAAAGCAACTAATTAGTTTATGTTTCTCCATTCAAGGGAACAAGAAGTCTGCTGCATGAGGATTTCACATTGTAGATAGGCGATGGATCCTTAGTGTTGGCTGAAGCAGTAGGAGACATCCATCTTTATTTTGATAATAAGAGTATTTTGGTTTTGAAAGACTATTTTTATGTTCCTAAATTGAAAAGGAATTTAATATCTATACCTTATTTATTTAAAGAGTCTTGTTTAGTATCTTTTAATAATAAAGTGGCGATTTGTAAAAACAAATATTTTATATGTGATGGATGGATGCAAAATAATCTATATTTTATCAAACCTAAAATGGACTCACTACTGAACACTGAGATTAATAATAACTCTAAAAGACTTAAAACTTCTCACTCTTATAAGACTTATCTTTGGAAATTAAAGCATTCAATAGTCATAGATGGAAATTAAAACATTCAACTTGAGATTTTTCATTCCTCAAGTTTGAATATCTCCTTCCATGACCTCTTGTAGAGCTTTCTCCTCTTTCATAGTTGTTTTTGTTGTTGGAATTTTTGTAAGAGTTCCAACCTCATCCATGTCCACAACCTTGACTTGCCTCTTGTCTTCGACCATGCTCTCTACCACGACCACAATGGCTTCTATTGTTGTTGAAGCTTTCTTTGTACTTTGTAGGTTGGACTTCTGTCTTAAGGAGTTGATCAATGATCCCCTTCTTCTTTTTCTTTTCTTCATGAGCTTGTAATGAACCCAACAGTTGCTCAATTCTCATGTCTTTTAAATCATTGATTTCTTTGATGATGGTTGTGATACTATCAAACTTTAAGTCTAATGATCGAAGAATCTTCTCCATGAAGGCCATATCTTCTAGCTTCTCACCATTTCTCTTTAGTTGATTAGGAATGGCTAAGACTCTAGAGAAGTAGTCATAAACCAATTCACCTTCTTTCATTTGCAATGATTCAAACTCTCCTCTCAAAGTTTGAAGTTGCACCCTTTTAACCTGTTCCTCTCCCTTGTAAGAGACTTGGAGCTTCTCCCATGCTTGTTTAGTAGAGGCAACACTTGAGATCTTCCCAAAACTATCATCATCTAAGGCTTGATAAATAAGGAAGAGAGCCTTATTGTCTTTCTTTCTTCAAACCTTCAAACTATCCTTTTGTGTTGAGGATAGCATTAACCCATCCTTTGGCTCTTTGTAGCCTTTCTTTACGGCCTCCCAAACATCATGTGCTCTAAGTAGTGCCTTCATCTTCATTCTACAGTTATTAAAGTTGCTTTCCTTGAGTGGTGGAACTTAGAAAGACATCATACTGTCGTAGCCATAACTCTTAATAGAATGAGAATTTGAGAAATCTGACTGCATGGATGGATTAGGAACGTCGAAAAACCTTAGGTGAAACTTGGGGTCAAAAAGTCAAATTTTGGTCAATGCCTAGTCAATGGTCAACATTGTCAACAATCAACAGTCAACACTGGCTGAAACTTCCAACGGCTTATTTTGGCACGTCTGAACTCCGATTTAGCTGATTTTTACGGTTATGTGCTCGTCTCATTGAGCTCTTCAATTTGATTTGCTATAGTAATATGTTTGAAACAAATTTCTTATGCTCTCAGTCTTAAGAAATCTTCTTTAAAGTGGAAGATCAGTCAAATCTACATCCATAGAGCTTACTTAAAATTTCAAGAGACCTCACAACCTTGGCTCTAGTACCACTATGTTAGAAATTTATTCAAGCTTAAACACCAAACTCTTTTTTTATAAGATTGAATACTCTTATAATTACAACACCTCACACACTAAAAAATGTAGCCTTTTTTGGCCCTCCTCAAATGTTAAAAAATGATGGTTGGAAGGAGAGTCACTGTTGGAAAAGTTGTACGACGTGTGATCACCTACACTCCGATCTTGGATAGAGAATAGCAAAGAAGACTAGTTAGTTAAGGCTTTTTTAGAACATTCTTCTCTACATAGATTCGAGCCCACTTCAGTATACAAAAAAGGTTAGTAAGATCTATCATTAATTTATGTATTTAGCATATCAAACTAGTGTTTTGAAAAATACTCTAGTTTAAACTTTTTCAAATTCTGCTACGTACTTGTTTTTCAACAATTGGTATCAAAGCCAGGTTTTTAAGTTGATTTTATGGGTTTGTGATTATGCTATATAACGAATTATGTGATCTTATTATCTTCTATGCTTGAATTTGACTTTTTAGAGAGTTGACACTATAAGGTTTCTATATTATTAAACATTGTCAAGAGATTATGTGGTGAATGTTTATTAATTAGTTATGATTGATTAATCTATGCCGGTTATGGTTCCTTAGAGGCTAGAATATGTATTTAGGTTTTTTATATAATTAGATAGCGATCTAGCATCATTGTTAGGGATTTATTATTTTAATTTTAAATTTCTAAAATTTTGTAACTACATAACTATTTGAAGTGAAGACGGGTCTAGAAGATTAAGATGATAGGAGTTCCATTGTTTTCTATGTTTATAAAATTTTTATGTTTTTGAATTGCTGAAAATAAATTGAAAAGCTGTTTAAAAATTACTTTCTTTGGAAAAATGATGGTTTAGCTCCTTAGGCAAGTTGACCCTTTTGGGTTGGCAAGTCGATGGTTGCAGACTTAAGGCCGAACTTCCAATTCAACAGGCCGGCAATAGGGCAAAATGTTTTTAAAAAAGGTTCATTTTTTTTGGTTTAGTTTTTGAGTGTTTGAGTTTGTAAGGAGTGCTTTTTTAGGGTGAAACCTATAGCTTTTGTTCTATCATCAAATATGGACCAAAGGCATTTTTTCGCCAACTATAGGGATAGGAGAGAGAAAATTTATCTCCGAATCTTGATAAACTTTTGACTCTTCCTACTACTTCTATAAATAGAGGCCTTAGGTCCTCATTTTTTCAAAAAGACTACCTAAGTGCAAATTTGAGAGGAGAAGCTTAGAATAATCACTTTTAGTAATTCTAGTTCTTTAGCACTTTAGCAGTTAGGAGTGTAGCTGTGGTGGATGTCTGCTGAGTTGTTCCCACACACACAACGATTTGAAGGAAGAGAATAACATTAAACATTTGACAGTGGAGATTCATTCAAGATTTATTGTCAAAAGTGTTGTTTTTGGCCTCCAACTAATACGTTATATTAGATTTAATTTATTGTTCATAGCACCATGAGTTTGTTTATAGGTGTTTCATTAAATTTTTTAAAATTTCGCTGCGTCACTGAACTAATTTTTCCAATAGGTCTCCACAACAAAATGGTGTAGTGAAAGGAAAAAATAAACCCTATTTGATATAGTACTGTCCATAATGAGTTATTTGAAAATATACTTTTTGGGGATCAGTACTAAAAATTGTACGTTATCTTCTAAGCGATATTCCTACTAAAGTTGTTCTTAAGGTCTAGGACATGTTCTAGATAAGCAAGATCGAAAGTTAGAATTATGTCTAAAAGTTTGCAATTTTGTAACATATCAAAGATATAAAAGGTAGATTATTCCATTATCTAAAAGAAAATAAAGTCTTGGTTTCCACATGTGTAACATTCCTTATTGAAAGTTACATGCAAGACTATAAATCTCAAGGCAATATGTTCCTTGGGGAGTTAAGGACTAATTGAATCAGTCTAGAGGTTCCAAATGTGGGAGGTATTCCAATCGCAGCAAAGAAGCCTAAATGAAATTAATAGCCTAGGGAGTTTCATCATAGTGGGAGAGTTGCTTAGCAACCTGCATGTATCAATGCAAAGCCTTTAGGCTTAGGATGTTAAACCTGATAGTGATCTTACTTGATATGGCAAATCTATAAAGGATATTGATGTAGAACTCTGGAAAAAGGCTATGAACATTGAATTGGAGTCTATGCAGTCCATTCTAGTTTGGAAACTTATAGAAATACTTAATGAAATATATTTTTTGTGTATAAGGGTCTAGAAGATGAAAAGAGAAGTGGATAGAAAGGTGAAAACATTTAAATCTAGACTTGTAGCAAAGGGCTAGAAGTAAAAAGTAGACATCGATTATGATGAAACTTTTTTACTTGTAGTGATGCTAAAGTCTATCCACACATTCTTATCTATTATTAGGTATCTTGATCATGAGATAAGGCAAATAAATGTCAAGATTGTAATCTTGAATGACAATATTGAGGATAGAATCTATATGATACTACCAAACGGGTTCAAAGTAAAGGGCCAAGAGGATAACGCCTGCACGCTACTTAAGTCAATTTATGGACTAAAGCAATCTTCCCAATCCTAGAACATAAGATTTGCTTAGGTGGTCAAATCATATAGGTTTGAGCAAAATCTTGACAAACCATGCATTACAAATGCATTAAGGATTGATAGGTGGTTTTTTTGGTACTCATATTAGATGACATTCTATTCATTAGGAATGAGTAAGTTCAATGTCATTGGTCAAAGTTGATTATCCAAATTGTTTGACTTAAAGGATTTGAAAAAAGCTTATTGTGTTCTTTGGTTTCAGTAGTGTCACAACAGTAAGAACAAAATAATAGCTTTATTGCAAAACCTTATACATAGATAAAGTTCTAGAGAGGTTTGCAATGCATGATACGAAGAAAGGCTCTTGATCTATTCGTTATGGAATGACTTTTTCTAAGGATGATTGTTTTTTAGACATTAGAAGAAAGAAGAATGCATGGAAAGGATTCCTTATGCTTTAATAGTGGGAGTCTCATATATGTTATATTTTGCATAAGCTCTAATATTTATTATGTGGTTGGGATAGTAAGCTGATATCAGCCAAATCCTAGGCCAAAACATTGACAAGAAGTTAAGCATATAGCTTAAGTATCTTAAGAGAATGAGAAATTATATGATAGTGTATTTTGGAGAGGACTTTACACCTATAAAATACACAAATTTTGACTTTTAATCAGATTACAATAGAATTAACTTTTACTAAAGAAGGCAGGTTTATAGTGGGAGTATTATCAAACAATCTTGTATTGATGATTCTATTATGGAAGCCTAATGTGTGGTTGCCATTTAGGCATCCAAGGAAATTGTGTGGATAAGGATAGTATATAGTTTTATAAATCTATAATTTGAATAAATCTATAGTTTTATAGTTTTATAAATCTATAGTTTTACTTGGAAATCTAAAGGTAGTATATAGTTTGAATAAATCTATAGTTTTATATTTTAGAGTACTACTATAGATAATACCAAGGATTTAAGACACCATAAGAGTAGTAAACATATTAATAAGATGTATCATATAATTAGAAGCTTTGCAAAGTAGTAATGTGATGAATTTGTTAACTAGTATCCAACAACGAACATGACTATCCTTTTACTAAGACTTTGGCAGTCATGTTAGAAAAACAAGTACGCAGTAGAATTTTAAAAATTTTGAATCAGAATATTTTCAAAACACAAGTTTGACATCGATATGTATAAATTAAGCAGATCTTACTAACCTTTATATGTCAAAGAGCGCCTACAATCTATGGATAGAAGAATGTTCTAGAAGAGCTTCAACCAACTGGTCTTATTTTCCACGATCGGAGTGTGTGTGGGCACACGTCTTTAGTTCTTGCACCTGTGACTCTCCTTCGAATCAATTGAGAAGGCCTAGAGTAAAGGTTCATGATTGTGAACAAAAGCACTGAGAGAGTTTCAAAGTATCTAACACTATAGTACTCACTCTTAACTTCTCAACTGATCTAAATAACTTAGAAAACTCATTCCCTATTTATAGAGGTCGTCCCCAAGGTTGGTCATTACAAGATAAGGCCTCAAAAATTCAAATCTAGATCAACTTTTGTAACACCCCAAAATTTATTAAATATCATTAGAATGTAAAATTGTGGATTAGTGTGCCATAACAAGTATTTTAAACCTAACTTGATTATTTTGTGAAATTTTTAAATTTGGTGTTATTTTATTGATTTAAAAATTTTAATTACTTTTGATTAATTTTAATTGTTATTTTAAATTTTAATAAAATGATTTGTTAAATACCAAGTAGTTTTTATTTGAAAACAGTGTGCTGTTATTGCACATGGTTTTGTGCAACTAATTTTCTCTCTGTCCCTCTATTTATTTCACCGCACTCTCTCTCTTCCTCATTTTCTCTCTCTCCTCTCTCGCTCATCTCTCTCACTCTCTCTTCCTCTTTCTCGGTTTCACTCTCTCTCTCACATTCTCTCTCAAAAATTTTGAAACAAAACTTGATTTCAAGCTTTGGGATTGTGGATTGAAGGCTTGGGAACCCGATTGGACAATCAAAAACTCAATTTAAAGCTTTGATTTAAGGTTAGTTTCTAAATTTCAAAACTTTTTCAAATTTTCAATTTTTCTTGCATTTTGAAATCTAAGATTTTCTAAGCTTAGAAAACCTTCAATCTAGGTTAGATGAACTTAGATTAGCTAGAATATAAACTTTGTTTCATCAAAAACGGATTTGAAACAAGATTTTTCATTTTTCTCAAAATTTTCTCATTTTTGGATTTTTCCAAAAATTTTGTTTAAAACTTGTTTTAATGCAATGAAAAGTAATCCATTATGTTTTTCTATTGATTATGAGTATTACCCATGCCTGAGAATTGATAAAATAGGTTGAAATTGAAGATTTGGGCTCAGGGAGGCCAAGAACTGTGCTTGAAAAATTCTAGAATTTTTCCAAATCGGCAGGCCGAACTTCGTGTTCGATAGGCCGGATTCATATGTTCGGCAGGCCAGATTTATTCGACTGGTAGGCCAAACCTGGAAAAGTTTGGCCGACCAGACTTGGACCTCCGGCAGGCCAAACTGCATAGTTCGGCTGGCCAAACTAGGGCAACCGGTAGGCTGACTAGGCATGATGAAATTTTGTGATTTTTCACCCGTTTTCATTGTTTTGAACCCCGATTGAAATTCTGACTGTATAAAATGATTTTATAAACCTAAGTGGCACACTAGGACACCATGAGATGATTTAATAACCTAGGAAATCTCAGGTTAGGTACTAATAGACCTAGTTTTTATTTAAGGTTGTGCGTGGATCCGTGGAGCTAACCTATAGCGGACCGAGATTACGGTGTGGGACACCGACACAAGTATCGAGGTAGGACTTCTACCCCTTCTTTGGTAGCCAGATTTAAATGTTTTGACCTCAAAAATATTTTTAAGAGAAATGTTTTCAATGATTGGTTGAAAAAGGATCTTTATTTACTGATTTCCTAAATGGTAGAATTGAGGTGATTTTTATAATAAACCTCATAATGAATGTAAATGATCATATTTGGTAAAAGAGATTTTAATAATCATGAAAAGATATGTATGTATATATATTTTGGGGCATGATGCCATATCAGAGATCCGGTCGTGTAGTGCGTGACCTTGGGGGTAGGTCCCGAAACCCAGCTGGGCCACTAGGGTGGTGATTTACATATGGTTTGCCTAGAAAAAGAAATTGATATTCTTCTGGTCGACCTATTTAAACTGTTTTGGTAAAGAAAGCTTTATTTAAATTTTCAT
>CAMOHE010056410.1:0-87013 GCA_946598075.1 Artocarpus hirsutus | reverse complement strand
CTATGATGATGATGTTATGGTGCAACACTTGGGCCCTTAAGATAAAACGAATAAGTTTTAATATGGTTGATGAAATGAAAGATATGTTCCTATGAAAATGTGCCTAGTGCACTATTATGATGATGATAATGATGAAGTTGATGATGTTCATGAAATGTTTTTAAGTTGTGAGAATTACAATATACTTACTAAGCATTAGCTTATTCAAAGTTTTACATCATGTTGCAAGTAAGGGTAAGAAACTTTTGGAGTAGGCAGAGGACACTGACAGGCGTGTGAGCTCAGAAAAATGGTTTGCAAATGGAAGAACGCCAAGGAAAGAGATTTTAATAAAATAATCCATAATTTACGATTCTGAGTATGTTTATTTTTTTGAAATTTTAAGGATATGTTTTATAATTTTTGAGAATATTTATTTGATGGACTTCTATTATTTTGTAAATTTTCTTCCACATTTGAAGTTTTAAAACATGTTTTAAAAGAAATTTTTTTTTAGTTCGGCCTGCCGACCATTACTGGTCGGACTGCCGAAAAGTTTAATCGGCCTGTCGATTGTCAAGTATCGGCCTGCCGATCTTGTTAACTTTGAAAACCCCATTTTACAAAGCCTCGGGCGGCCTGCTGATGGATGATCTTCAGCCTGCCGAAGTCACAAGTTCGGCCTGCTGAAATGTGTTCAAGGAATTTTATTTTTGTTTTCAAAGGTTAATTTAATTTTCTATAATATTAGCAAACTATTTACAGCATGTTTATGGAAAAGTGAATTGTTATAATTATGTAATTTAGAATTTTTTTTGTAAATTGTATAAAAATACAAATATATATATGTATGTACGGATCTTGGGAATGCTTTTCCAAACTATGATTATAAATATGAATTCAAATACATAATAGTTTTGCTACAATAAATAGTTTAATGAATGAACGTAATGACATCTGTGACGTCCGGAATGGGGGCGTTACATGCCATTAGTTAGGTGTTAAATATTTAACGACAATCTTTTAAAATATACCATTTTCGTCCCTATTTTATTACTTTGTTTCACTTTTAGTCTCTCCTTTTGAAAAATTTAAAAGTGAAAAACTAATTCAACAATTTTTGCACACGTAATTGAAATGAAAACAGGTTTATCATATTGTTAGATAGATGAATTTTAATTTAAAAAGTAAGTTTAACTTCTATTGTTAGTATTAAAAACATTGAATAATCATGAAGTTTAAATAACAAGCTAACCATTACTATATTGGAACTAAAATTTTAACTTATCTTTTATTTTAAATTATAACTCATCTTACTTATAGTATGATAAAATTGTTTAGATTTAGTTGCGTGCATCAAAATGATTATTTTTAGTTTTGTTTAAATTTTGTTTCCTATTTTGTCCCCTAGTTATAATACCTTACTAACGAAGGGACCAAAAGTGAAACAAAGTAATAAAGTAGGGACTAACGTGAGGCATTTTAAAATTTTTTCGTTATATATTTCACACCTAATTAGTAGAGGTACAAATATTGAAACAAAATATGGTAAATTAGAGACCGAAAACAAGACTTCTTAAATGTTAAACACTAGAATAAAACTAATAAACTTTAGGAACTATTTGTGAGATTAACCCTTAATATATATCTCTATATATATGTATATATATGTATATATTTTTTCATTTCTAACCATTGAGTTTTTTAGCCCTTTCTACAACTTCGGAAACTTTCAATTTAAACATTCTAGTTGACCATGTGTCCACGTGATGCCTTTAATTCATTGTCTTGTTTTCAATTCTTTCTTATCCACTCTTTCGTAACGCTGGTATTACCAGACAATAGGAGTACCTCAAACTCAAAGGCAAGACCTAAGTATCTGGTCCCATTTGAGTTTATACCAACAATTATAGTTCGAGAAGCGATTACAGTTGGACAAATTTTATTTATCTTTTCCCATGAATATGGCAGGGCCGGTTTTTATTGTTATGTTTGTGCTAGAAGATTTCTCTTTAATATTATGCTCAGCTGGCCCATGCTGTCTATCATGAGAAAGAGAGCACTTTAAATCCTTACAATAATTTTAGAAACAAATTAACAATGAACACAAGCACCATTGTAGTATGGTACTATATGTTTGGTATGTTATTAGCTACACAATTAGCCATAAATGTATGAACGTAATAAACAAATGAATAAAACCATAATATTAGTTACCAACAACCTGTGGGATTAGATGGCAAGGAGCCCATTTTCCTTTAAGCAAGGTCTCGAGTTCGAGCCTTGTGTATGGAAAAACAGGTGTTGGGAGAGCTTCCTCCGTATGGGTCCGACCCGACTCGAATCTGGATTAGTCGGGTTTACTCCCGCTAGAGTTGAGGGACCCTTTATGTGGGTTCGTGTCTCTATGTGGTGGGTCCGAATACCGGATGGTTCACAAAAAAAAAAAAAAAAAACCATAATATTAGTTGGCAGGTATCTTTCAAAAAAAAAATTTGTTGGCGGGTAAGAATATAATTTATTGCAAATGAACGTGAACTTGTACCCTTTTTTCTCCAATGTGTATCTCTAAATAATCTATTTTTGGCCTTTTTTTTTTGTTAATGATTCTACATTTCTCCTAAAAGTGTGTAAGTTAGCCGTAATCCAAAGAAAAGTACAGCCATCCATTCATTTAAATCGTTTTAGGTTTTATAATATATTTATTAACAACTATATATGTTTCAATTTCAATGACAATTTTCATGCCTCATCACTCACTAGTATGTTAGTCAAGACTATGCTTTTTTTCAAGTATATGTGCTATATGTTTTTCAAGGACATTTAACTTGAATCGCAAAAAAAAAAAAAATTTATTTGTTTGTATTCCTAAATAGTAGGGAGATTGGCGACTATAGTGGTAGCACTATAGTTTCTTTATTAACCAAAATAATGGCTATAGTTTGTATGAGTGTGATATGCCACTATATTCATCAAATCATTTGTGCCTCTTGCATAAAAACGTCAAAAACTATCCCATCACATGCACCTTCACAATCATCAGAGGATAACATATTTTATGGTGATTCGAAGTACAAGTTTCATGACAATAATTTAATATGAGGACCACGATAATTATCGATAAATGAATGCTAAATCTTCTCATACTAAAAATGATCCTAAGCGATCTTTACTTTATCCCTTTTTTTACTCAAAATATTAATAAGTTAGAATGATCAATATCGATCATCTTTGAAATTTTATAAAATATATACAGTGATTGTGCATGCCATTTTTGTTTTTGTTTTTGTTTTCTCTATGGTTCTGCTTCTTTTAATTAGAAAAGGATTATCATTATTTCAAAGTCCTGTATAGTTTCTATTATTTCAGTTGATTGTATAAACCTTCATGTTTTGCATTGAAAACCTTATTATCTGAATCTGATGGGTTTTTTTCAAAGAAATATTTTAAATAAAAGAAATATGCTAAAAAACGTTCCTTATATTTGGAAGTTTTAGAAGATAATTTGTTATCCAATAGGAGCAAGGAAGTCAAAAAAAAAAAAAAAAAAAAAAAAAAAGAAACCAACACATAAGACCTCGTTGTAATTGACGACTAACTAACTGGATCACGTGGCCATGTTGGGGTAGGTCCCACGACATAGGAACCCGTTCCCCATGGTGTCTGCGTCGTTTTCCGTAACTCCATGTGCGCATGTTAGCTAGATCCAGGGAACAATCCCCTAAATACTCGAACCGGAGAAACGACACCCCCCCTTCAAGAACCTGCCATCGCGGCTTCTGCTCAAGTGGCGTTTATGCAACGTTTGGTGACATGGTTTCCAACAAGAGAAATTTGGATTCCAACAATTTCGTTGAGTTTTTTTTTCAAACAAAATTTGAATTATTGTTGTTTTAGTTTGGACTAGCGATCTCAATATTAGTCATTTTTTGTCGCTTTTTTTTTTTGTAAAAATAGTATTTTAGCATCTCCAAATTTAAAAATTTTCATTTAGGTATCCTATTATTGGAGAAATATTATTTTCGTACCCTGAATTCAATAATTTTGAGAACATGAGATAACAATTCAGCCATAATAATTGAAAAAGAAAACTAATATATTATTGAAATAAATAAAATCTAAAAAAATATAATTCAATGAAGAAACTAAAATAATTTTAGATATACTTCTTAGAACATTAAAAAACAAAGTTTTAATATGAGTTAATAGCTCTAACAGTGTATAAACTTTTAATATTATGACAATTGGGCCTTTGAATTAATTTAATAGGATAAAATAGTCCATCAACTTTTAATATTGTGACAATTTAGCCCATGAACTAATTTACAAGGATTTGTTTTTGTTTTCTGATTTGTTTTTGTTTTCTAAAAAAAGTTAAAAAAAAATTTTCTTTGAGCTTTGTTTTAGTCCTGGTTTTTGAATTTTAGGATACCTTCCAACTTCATTGATGAGAACCAAGAATTAATTTTTATGATATTGATTGATTATGAGCATTGTGTTGAATATTGATGTCATTCTTTTGTTAATATGTTTTATGATGATTATACTTGCATTTTATGCAATAGCCATGTTATTCAGTAAAGAGACATGCTAGTTAGAGAAAGTTGATTCTTATCTCCTTGTTTTAACTTTCATTTTAATTTTGGCTTGTCAGGGTTGAATATTTGAACTCTCTTAGAGGTCTTTTGATGTGAATGGCTAATCGAGTATTACTTAGAAAAGGATTAAGGCACTAGGCTTTCTAGCACCAAGGACAAATTATCCAGAGCTCTAATTGATATTCTTAAAAGGACATCTCCCCTAATAAGCCACCCCTAGTAAGCCAAGGTAGGCCTTTCATGCAAATCTTTTTCTTTGGCTAAACATTTTTTTTGTTTTACGTAGCTTGATTATATTCATATCCTTTACCCTTGTTCTAATGACATATTAGAGCTTTAAAGACCTTTTTCATGTCCAATGGGAATTTTGAAATGAATTGGGTATTGGGATAGATTTGAATCGAAAAGGAAAGAAGAAAAATTTTTCGTAGAAAAGCTCAAAAAAGAAAAAAAAAGAAAAAAAAGAAAAGAAAAAAAGTTTCAAAAAAATCAAACTGAAAAATGATTAAAAAAATCAATAAAACATATTGAGATTTTCTATTTTTATTTTGGGTGTAATAAGGTTGGTTAGGATGAAGCAAAGGCTCAACACAATGATATCCGGCCTATATAAGAGTTTTATGGGGTTTTATGAGGTGCTTATTGTGAATTTTATGATGTTTCTAACTTTATGAAGTCTTTAGGACTTTTGTACTTCTCATATTCTTTCTTTCTTTCAATTACTACTCATTAACCCCGTTACAACCCATATCGAAGACCTTTCTAATTTCAAATGGTGCCTTCAACGTATTCGAGATTCATACTAAAGGTAGAAGCATATAACATTTGATCCTTCCAATTAAGATTAAATGATCATTTCTATGGAGACTATAAATATTTTTCTTTTTTCGAAACTTGTTTTGTCTCAGTATCATCAACAATAGCTATTCACATACACACAAGTGTAATTTTATAGAATATATTAGCTTGGGAATAGTTAATTAGTTTTATACAATGCTTGTTTGATTTCAAGCTCATATCTCTTATTGTTCTCTAGGGTAATAAGTTGGAAGGTCAGTTTTCTTTGTCTATGTTTTTGTTAGTTGTTTTTCATCTTAGGTTTCCTCAAGGATGAGCAAAGGTTAAGTGTGTAGTAATTTGATAAGTGCTTAATTGGATATAATTTTGATCAAAATTTTCGATTCTTCTTTGCTTAATTCATGTAGGTATTCCAGAGGTTTGGAGTTGTTTGGAGGCTCATTTGGACATGTTTGGAAGAAAAACAAGCACTACATCTACAAAAATTAGTGCCATGGTGCTGCAACGAAGTGTCCTAGGCCTAGGACCTGAGGCCAGGGTGCCTTGATGCTACCAACAAATCAGCATGGCATCCAAGACATAACTAGTGCGGCCATTTTTCACAGCGTTGTAGCACTAGGAGGGAAGTGCTGTGATGTTGTATCGCATTAAATTATGCATCTTTGTCTCAAAATTGAGTCCAATGCATAAATTTAGATCATGTTTTCAATCAATTTTCTATCATATTTCCAACCACCTTTTGGAGGGAAAAGAGAGAAAAACATGAGGAAAAATTCATTGAAGCTCAAGAGGATTCGTTCACATGAAGATTTTTTCAAGATCATCAAAGAGTTTTCATTTTATTCTTCTTTCTCTTGAACTCCATATGTTTTTTTATTTATTTTTTGTTGTTTAATTCTTCAGTAATGTTAGGCTAAACTTTTCTTTGGTTAAGGGTGATTTTAAAACCCTATACTCAATTATGTAATTAATATTTTTAGAGTTATTTCCAATTTTTCAATTGGAATTGTTTATGTCTTCTATTTTTAATATTTATGACTTCTATTTTATTTTGTATGGGGTGGCCAACCAAGTGAGATAAAATAACTATCCATTACTAGGTTAGGAATTCTTGATCTATAATTTTCTTGATTTTCTAATTATTAGTAGCAAATTGTGATTAATGATTGCAAGAGGCTTTTGTTAACTATGGTGAGGCACATATTCTAGGTTAAATAATTTTGTGTTCAATTACATAATTATTATCTAGTGTGGCGAATGAACCTTTAACCGATTTGAACATTATTCGTTTATAACTTTTTGCCATTAGTTTTGTTTTTATTTATTTATTATGTTTCTATTATTTTTAATTATTTAAGTTAATCATTCTAAAACCCCCTTACTTTAAAAATTAATAAGTTATTAATTAAACTCAATCCTTTGCACAAACGGCTCGTACTCACTACTACACTAATTAATAGCAACATTAAAAGTAAGATTTAATTTGTGCTTTCCTCGAGGAATACCAATGCATAAAGGAAATGTTTCGTGTCATTATCCTCCTAAAGAGCTTTTGGATACTGCTCTTTAGAGAGATGAATACCACGCCTAGATGGAAAATTACCTCTCATGGAGTTCTACATCTCTTACTTGACAAAAACATTGTCTATGTACGTAACCTAAGACAATGCCAACAAATTTTTTCTTATAATCCTTGATGATTTGGATCCCAAGAACATAGCTCGCCTCTCCTAAATCTTTCATTTAAAATTGGCTGGGTAATAATTTATTTACTTGTTGTACTGATTCCTCATCATTCCCAATAAGTATGACATCGTCAACATAAAGAACTAAAAAGAGCACTTTCTTATCTCTTATATACTTATAGACACATGGTTCATCTTGGTTTTGGTAAGTCTCGTGGGACACCGAAATTAATACCTTACTCTTAACGTGTTGTTGTTAATGAAGTAAAGAAGTGAGAACTAGTTGTTCCTATGGAGGATTAAATTTAATTAATAAGTTATCAATTTTCTAAATAAATTGAAAAAGGGGTTTTTTGAATAATTAACTAAATTAATAAAAACAAAGAAAACAAAAGTAAATAAAAACCAAATTAATGGCACGAGTTTGTAAACAATGATAGTAAAACAAGGTTAAAGGCTCATTCGCCATCATTAGACTACAATTATACAATTAAATACAAAACTATTCCTAATTTTGCCTATCAAAACTACCAACTAAAGATAACAATAAGACTTGCTATCCCAATCTTTCCTTAGTGTATCATTAAGCAAAGCAAGCTTTTTACTTAATCCCTTTTCCCTCAAAAAATATAGAATAAGCTCTGTAAATTCAATTCCATCGAAGCATTATATTAAAAAATATACGTTGATCTAGATAACAAACACACAAGCCTGAATTATCTAACTTAGGCTATGTTCCTCACGTTAATAACAAAAGCATCTTGCAATTATCAGTCGTAATTTGCTGCTAATTATTAGAAAATCAAGCCAACTATGGATCAAGAATTCCTAATAGAGCAATCGATAATTATTCTATCTCACTTGGTTGGCCACCCCAAATAAAATAAAATAAAAAGCATGAACATTACAAGTAGAGAAACATAAAAAATTCTAATTGGGAAAATTTGAATAATTCTAAAATATTAATTACATAATGATGTATAGGGTTTTGAAATCACCCTTAACCAAAGAGAAGTATAGCCTAACATATTCATGAAATTAAACAACAAAAATAAATTGACAACATATTCAGAGTTCAAAGGAAAGAAAAAATCAAAAACTTTTTGATGATCAAGTAGAAATCTCCGTGCAAATGAAACTTCTTGAGCTCAAGAGAATTTTCCACCTTTTCTCTCTCTTTTTCTCTCCAAAAAGTGGTTGAAAAATATGTATAAAACTAATTTTAATTGCGTTTCTAAGTGTAATATTTATCGGTTTTGGTTTCTAGGGTGAAAAGAGGTAATATGAGGCTCAAATTAGGTCATGCACAAACCTATAGTACAAGGGACATGCAAGGGGAAGGCATTTTCCTCACGAGCGCACGTGGGCCTTAATTCACCTACATACAAGCTTAGATGCATGTGAAGGCATGAAAAAATCACACAACCATGTAAATTACTAGGCATTAGGCTGTGCTTTTCATTCTCGAGCATGGGGGCATGAAACTAGCCTGTTACACACGGCTGCATGGAACTTCTTCTTGGCTGCGCGTACTCTTTATACTAGTGTATGGCTAAGAGGCAATTTCTTGTGGGGGCCATGCTACCTTTCAGCTAAAATTCATGTTTTTGGACCAAAAATTCCTAAAACTTTAACTTTTGCCCATGGTTGACCTTCAGGATGATTACATAAAATTTTACACTCCAATTTTATCCATTTTTTAGCTTATCACCTTTAATCATTTGCAAAACACCAAAATCACAATTAGAACACAAAATACTTAAGAATTAGCAAGGAAATATGGGCGAATTAATTATAAAATTTGTTGGGTTTTGTTGGATTTTGTGATTCAAATAAGTAGCGAAAAATCAAATTAATTCCCACAAAACCCTCATAGGATCCATGCAATTCGATTAGATTAATAAGAAAGTCATAGAATCTTACCAGGATGACAAAAGGGGCAAGAATTCTAGAAGAAAAAGAGCGGGTTCACTCCGATGACACCCTAACTTGAGCTTTTCGTATTCGGGATCGGATTCAAACGTTGTTACTTAGAGTAACACCCTCTATAGGTATCCACATAAACAGAATCTCTCAAAAAAAATTAATTGGTGTGCTAGCACCCTCTCCTTGCGCTAAATGGCTCTCTCTAATTTTTAGGGTTTTAATGTTTTCGTCTTTTTGAATAAGAGAATGCCTTTTCTCATCTTAATTCGGCCAGAAACCCTAAAACAGATATATATATATATATATATTGACTTCGAGAAAGAGTCAGATTTTAACTAAGGTAAACTGTAATTTAAATATGATTTATAGAATCTAGGTAGTGTCAAATTTAATGAACCTAGATATATCTAGTACATCAAATATGGACATTATCAGGGTCATTAAACCTAAACATAGTAAACCCAAAATTCATTTTTGGTCTGTTCTAAGTGTGCGACCTTATAGGTTCACATAACGTTGATAGTGGCCTTGAAATTCTGTTTCTGACCCACAAATCATAAGCAGCCTTCTAGCAAGACATTATGATTACCCAAGTTATGCGAATGTCAATAATCTGACATAACCTAATCCACAATAAGTTTAAAGTTCTTTTGTCACTAGATACCTTGATTGAACATAAGGCATGGTTTATGTCATTCTTATACTATTCAATCATATTATTTCTCGATCTTAAGTAAACTGATATTGATAATCCTTATCAATTCATTCCAGTATGGCCATACATTTTTCTTCAGTCTAACTTATCGAGGGGCCCATAAATATCTTTCTCATAATAAATGAGAGACAAATTTCTCCTTAATCACTCACATTTCTCACATGATTCACTCTATATCCAACAACAATCTATTCCATCATCCTGTTAAAGATAATATTAGAATGTGTCAAAATATAGAACTTGTCATGTAAGAAATAATGGTGATTTCAGGTTAGAGGACTAGGATAATACTATTGTGATGAGAATCACTTATGACAATTATCCATGCAGTATTCTCATAGCAGGTCGATCCAATACATCATTTCTCAAATATGTATCTATAAGTTGACTTATTATCTCATATACATGCTTAGTAAAACATAATCATCAGTCAAACTTCATACTAGTCTTCATTTATTATCATCCTAATAATAATGACCAACTAGGGATAATTTAGAATAGAATTTAATTTTCACCTAAGAGTTTTACTATCAAGTCACATACTTGATGACCTTAGGTCGAATTAACTTTTCATGGAATTATAATAAAAAACAATAATGAAAATGCCTCTTTATTAATAAAATGCAAATGTAATGAAGTCAATATGTAGTCATTACATAATTGACCTAGGGCACATCACTAACAAAATTATATTCAATAAAGCACTTATCAGTTTCCCTAACAAAATTATATTCAATAAAGCACTTATTAGTTTTGTTTAAAATCAAAAGACTTAGTAGCCGCATCAAACCTGATGTTCCATGTTCTAGAAGCTTATTAAGTCTATAGATGGACTTTTGCAACTTGTAAACTTTCTTCTTTTGGCCTTTAGGCATGAAACATTTGCGTTGCACCATCTAGATGCTTTCTTTAAGATAGAATTTAGAAACGATGTCTTGATGTCCATATGCTAAATTTCATAATTAGAATGTATAGCAATGCACAAGAGTATCCAAATGGATTTTAGCATAGCAACTGGAGAGAAAGTCTCTTCATAGTTGACTCCCTCTTTTTAGGTATAACACTTAGCTACTAACCTTGCCCTGAAAGTATCCACTTTTTTTCCCTCCTCTCTTTCACTTATAGATCCATTCGCTCCCAATGCATTTTACCCCTTTGGGAGGATCAATAAGCTCTCCGACCGACTTGGAATACAAGAATTTTATCTAGAGTTTCATGGCTTTTAGTCATTTCTCTTTGTTATAATCTTCCATTGCTAACTTATAAGTCAAATGGATCTTCCTTAGTGTCACTCATAGCGACTAGTTGTGCTTCTCCATGAAGGCAAGTGGGTAATCTAGTTTCCTCCAATTATGATGAAGCACTAGAGGCATCTGACTAAAAGTTTGCCTCTTTGGTTTATCGTTCGACAACTCTTGTCGACTATGTCAATTTGATCAGTAAGAATTAACGTCTATCATTTTTTTCTATAGACACTTTTGTTAATTTAATGTTAGAATGTAAGATTTTAAGTGCTATTATTATTTATGTTAATTAAATTAACTTTTTTGTTTAGTAATGTCATAGGTGACGGCCACGAGGGATCAATGTGCTTGGGTCGTTCTGATTAAAAATGATGATAAGTACAAAGTATTTATTGTTCTTTTAAGAATTTCAACTTGCACTAAATTTATGATCTTGATAATACTCTAAAGTTATATATGCCCTAAAGCTATATTCTTGACAATGACATAAACTTTATTACATATTTTTTTTTTATTTTTATAACATTTATATTATTATGATAATTACATGTATAACATTTTTATTATGGCACTAAGTAACTATATAATATAAAGTGCCCAAAAGAATAATGTGTAAATTAATATTTTAGGAGTTATGGGAGCAAACATTATTGTTGTGTACAAACAATTATGTATTATAAATAAATTACATTACATTATATTATAACTATATAACCATGTATATTATAATTATATTATATCATATTATATATATTACAATAAATCGTGTATGTACGAAACCAAAAAAATACCATAAAGGCAAAAGAAAAGAAAAGAAAAAAAAGGGAAACGTAATTAAACTAGGACTAGGGTTACTTACGCCCATAAATATGTGGCTTTAAGCACATATATTATTTCTATACTTTTTTTTGCCTTTGTAACGCTCCCTTTATAGACATCACAAATGTTGTTACATTCATTCATTACATACTTTTATTATAGGATAAACTATTTTATAAGATAATTTGAAAACATAAATTGAAAAAAATACCCAGGATCCATGCATACTTTTTTTTTAATAACTTAATCATTATACGATAACTTAATCCATTTTTATAATAATAATTTACTTGTTCATCCTTTAAACAGTACGCCAAAATAATTGTAAATTGAATTAATTTTTTTAAAAAAAAACATTAATAAAATCTGCATACATACTTCGGCAGGCCGAACTTAAGACTTCGGCAGGCTGATATTCAACCATCAACAGGCCGCCCGAGGCTTTGCAAAATAGGTTTCAAATTTTCATAAGATCGGCAGGCTGGTACAAGGCAATCGGAAGGCCGGTACAGGGTAATCGGCAGGCCGATCCATGCATCGGTAGTCCAACCAATAATGGTCAGCAGGCTGAACTCTTAAACATTAGAAGTTTTTTTTTTAAACAAGTTCCAAAACTTCAAGGTGCGAAAACAATAAACATACTTAGAAATAAAAACATAAAAAAAAACATAGTTCCAAAGTTTTAAAACTTCTTTTCTTGGTGTCTTCTGTTTCCAATTCATCGTCCTTAGCTCACACACCTTTCCATTCCCTCCGTCTAATCTATAATCTTCTTACCCTTATATGTAACATGATGTAAAAATTGAATAAGCTAATGCTTAGTAAGTACATTTACATCTCATAACTTAAAACATTTTATGAACATCATCATCATCATAATATTGCACTAGGCACATTTTCATATGAACATATCTTTCATTACATTGACTATATTAAAAAATTTGTTCATTTTATCTTAAGGACCCAAGTGTTGCACCATAAACATCATCATCATAGGAGTGCCGTCATGAAAGAAGAGGGGTAGCTAATCTCAAACCAAACATGACATCATAACTTATCATAAACATATCATAACATTGTGTATGCAACACTTATTAGGTGATACATATATATATATATATTTATACTTTCATGCTTTGAAAAACATTAACATCAAAACATGCATAAACTTTTATACCTTAAAAACTTCCACAATAATGCTTCATGTATAATCATCATGAGAAATCATCATAAAACCATCATGAACATAAATTTTAGACTTTTTATAAACTCATCATGTTGCAAGTGAGAATGTACTTACTTTGTAAGCTTACTTAAACCTTACTCGTAGGTGACGTCGTCGCAGTCTTGATGTGCTTGTCCCTTAGTGTGCTCATGTCATATATTCATTTAAAATATAAATCAACATTTATTTTTATGAGACTATGAAATCATTCAACACCATATAACATACTCATACATGCTTCTCTTAAGAACATTAATTCAAAATAAAACATTTCAGCAAATCTACCTATGCACATGTTGTTTGACCCTTACGAATTCACAGCCTAATATCTCATAATTAACGCACAATTCAACCTCCAAACTTGGCAGGGACAAAGTTACCACATAAACATATTACCATAATTTTTTGTTGGCCATAAAAATTCCATTTAATATTTAAAATAAGTCACAAATTTCATGACAAAAAATCTGCCAACAATAATTAGGCAGTGAACGACTCAACACTCAGGTCCGTTTATCATATTTTGATGCTGTAGAAAAAATCTACAAAAATTAATACATATAATAGACACTAGAACTATAACATATCCAAAAATTGGCTTCAAAAAAAATCAGAGTAGGTCAAAATACACAATTGAAATCGGTAGTAAAACTGATTTTACAAACATGGGCAGCGAATGCCTATCAAACTAGCATTTAAGAAAAATATTATGAAAATAATTTTGTCCTCAAAATTTTTGTGACAACCTGTATGCATAATACCCTACTATAAAAATTCCCATGACCAAACAAAATCATTTAGATACAAAATAAAAATTATAGAGACAAGAGGTCCAAAATTTACAAGTTCTCAGCCATAAAACCTAGTTTGAAGAAAGTTTAATAACTCAGAACACACACAAGATATAACCACGAAATTTTCCATTTTACAACCCAATATGACCATGAACATATCTGCCAAATATTGTAAAAATTAAAGCACATTTACCCTATGAATAAAAAGCATGTTTTTGTGCAATATAACCAATCAGCAACAATTCATTATGAGGTGCAGAGCATGAACATTTAATATCTCAGTCTACACAACACCAAATGGCACGAAATTTGGAGCAACAACACAAAGCATGTACATAAAAATCATATAAAATTTTAGAGGAAACAAAAATTTGTAGGCAAAGATATAAGGGTCGGAACATAGAGACAATACAACATTACTGTTTAGCATAAATCAGCAGTGAGTGGTAGAGAGAAGAAAATTCATAACTCAATATAGAAAAAACCAATTGAGGTGAAATTTTAAGGGTTAACACAGAACACATACATGAATAACATCGTAAAATTTTAGAGCAAAACAAAATTTGTAGAGAAAGATATGGTAGTCGAATTATAGGAGGAAAATACGTTTCAAAAATACCGAAATTGAGTTCATACCTTAAAACAGATTCTTCTCAAGCTTCCTTCAAATTTACCCCAACAAAATTGCAATATTTTATTCAAATGATAGCAGGAGAATTGAGGGAGAGGAGAAGAAGAACGTGAGAAGAGAGAAAAAGAAAAGATATTTGAGAGAAATTTAGAGAGGGAGAGAGAGTAATTTTTTTTAATGTAATAATGAAATTAGAAAAATAAGGAAAACTCATCTTCTCCATAATAATCACAATTTTCTAATTAAAGTTTAGGAAATCATGTGGGAAAATGGAGAGGATTGAGGGGAAAAAGTCAAAGTTTCCAAGAATAGTTCTAGTTACCATTTTTCTCAATTACAAAATAGGAAAATTCTCATCAATCATCCAATTAATCAAAAGTCAAATGATCTATTACCCAAATAAGTAAAATTAAGCCAAAAATGTGCCAATCAATCAACAATCATTATCCAATCATCATCATCACCATTTTAGGGAATTTTTGCTGACTGCTCGTCAGCTGTCATCGACCTGTCATGTCCCACTTCGGCCTGCCGAATGCATGAGGTCCGGCCTGTAGTTCCATGAGGGTTATTTTGGCCTGCCGAACTGCCTTATACAACAAAGTTTAACAAAACATTAATTATTGCAAAAATTATCATATAACATACAACATAATTGACACGAACACTTTGAGCACATCAATTCCACGTAATCGTCACTATCATAAAATAGTCAGTGACAATATTATCATAAATAAATAAGGAAATTACTTAACGTCATTACTAGCTGACATAATTCGTTACATGAAATTCGACGTGTGTTACAGCCTCTATCTTTTCTCATATTCTTCTATGCTTTTACGCTCAATTTTCTTCCCTAAACCTCACATACCATTAGTTTGGAATTTTGTTTTCTTCAAGATTTTCTCTCTCAAAGAATTCAACAATACAAGGTATGAATTAATTTATGTGTATGATGTTTTGGTTATGATAAGGGCTTGAAATTTGGGGTATGTTATTAAATTAGAATATGAGGTTTTAGTTTCAATTGTTAATTTTTGTGATATGTCATGAACGTGACGATTTTAGTTTTTTGAGAATAATTATTTTATGATATTAATGTTTTATTTGATTTTAGGGTTGTACATTGGTACAAATTTAACTTAATTTTATTATTGGAATGTGATATGAGTATTTTATATTTTTGGTTATTCGGTAATATTGCCGGTAATGTTTTAAATTCAATTGATTTTATTTTGCTACGATTTTTGGATATGATATATATATAAATATTAGGAATGTTTGGAATTTTTTATAATTTTTTTTCAACATATTTTAAATGTTATGAGCTTTTAATCAAACATTGCTTACAAAATCTTATTTGCTAGTAGATTTATATTTGTGTATTGTCGAGTCTGTTTTATGGAACAAAAAACATCTTTAGATTCTAAAAACAATTATGACTCACTATAAAAAAGATCAATGGTTGATTTCATTAGTCTTTAGTCTTTATGGTTATAATTTATGTTATGTTTTTATGAAAATCCATATTTTATATTATTAGCTAGGAAAGTATACTTACTGAGCTTATGCTTACTTAGTTTTATATCATTTTTTAGACAAATGTAAAAGGCATATGGAATAGGTAAAGGATGGGGGTGGGCACGTGTGCAAGGAGTGTTGGATTAAAAATGGAATCACGCTATGAAAAGAATTAATTATTTGAGCAATCATTTTATTATTAATGTTATTTTTCACACTGATGCTGAATTAAGACTTGGTTTATTTTCCTCTAGGATTTTGAATGTTTTGAGACTGTTCAATATTTCCTTAATTGTGATTTCTTGATGACTATGCAATGTTTCTTTATTTTGATATGAGTAAACTATTTTGACATATACTTATTTTTTTCAAGGGTTTTTAATGTTGTTTGAAGTTTTGTTTGTCTATAATTTAATAAATGATTGCATTTGTAAACTAACCGTTTCTGCAAGATGACGGTTAGCCAAATACTATGGATGTTCCATCGAGCTAATCAAAGTGAGGTAAGCAATTTCGGTAAGTAGTTTTTTTTAAAAAAAATGCATGTTTTTCTAGGATATTTGCTTGAGTGTAAGTGTTTAATTTCGATTGTTTGTCTTTAAATAATAATTTTAAAGGAAAAACTAATGATTCCTGTGACCTCCATAAAGGGGGGCATTATAACTTTGCTCTTAGGTAGAAGTCTTTCAAATAATCATGTTTAAGAAAAGTGACGTTTGTCAAAACAAACACCTTTTTATCTTTAGGACTATAGAATAAGCACTTTCTTGTATCTTGAGGACAACTTACCAGGATGCAAACTTTAGAATGTGGTTCTAACTTCTCGATCTTAGCTTTTAGCACATGTGTAAGGCACCCCCATATGTGAATATGTCGTAAACTAGGTCTTTAGAGTTAGATAGAACCAAGTTTAGAATTAAAACTATAGTTCTTAAGGCCTATCCTTACAAGAATTTAGGCAGCAAAGAATAGTTCAACATTGATCTCATCATGTCGAGTAGCATTTGATTTCCCCTTTTGGTAACACCATTTTCTATGGTGTTTCAGGTGCGGTGAGTTACAAAACTATTCTTTTTTCCATTAAATGTTTTGTAAAATCTATATCTAAATACTCACCACCTTGATCTAATCGAAACACCTTTATTTTCTTTCTTAATTGTTTCTCAACTTCTAGTTAAAATTCCTTAAACTTTATTTAAAAGTCTCAGATTTTTTTTTTTTTTTTTGTATTAGGTAAGCAAAAAGAAATATTTATAACTATCTTTACCTTGGGCATTTAAAGTTCCATATACAACAGTGTGTTAACTTAGAAGTTCCTTGACTTTCACATCTTTAGTTGAGAAACATCTCTCAGTCATCTTACCTCCTAAACAAGATTCATAGACTAGGAGTGAACTAACTTTTAGTTCCCATAAAAGTCCTTTCTTCACAAGTCTCTCAATCCTGTTTAGGTTAAAATGTCAAAGTCGAAGATGCCAAATGGAAGCCCCTGAATTTTTAACAACTCTATTTGTTGTCATAAGTAAATAAATGGAATAATTATTAAATCATATCATGAATCCTTTATAATTATTTTTCTTACTAGTATTATTATTATCATTATTTTATTATTACTATTATTGTCACTATTACTGACTACTTATTTTTATTTAGCATTTTTGCATTGCAGCATGCAGGCTCAATCCTCAACTAAGAGCATGGTGTGCTACAATTTAAATTATTGTGATTTGTTAACAAATTTGCTAGTTTTGATGATATTATTAAATGTATAATTAGTTATGTGTGGTACTTAATTTATTTTTTTAATTACCATAATTTTTAAAAAATTTATTTTGGTTATTTTTTAAATGTTTTTTTTATAATTTTGATTGACATTATATATATATATATATGGATTTCAAAAAAAAAAGGGGGGGTAGGAGCATAAAACAACATGTAGTTGGGATATATATCTGAAAGTACATGTCGTTTGGGAGGGATAAAAAGGAAAAGAAAAAGAAAAAGAAAAAAAAGACAATGACTAAAGATGTCATTTGAACCTTCTTCCTCCTGTGCTCAAGTTTTGTAGAGCTTTCCCTTTGATTTCTAAATCTTTGTTTGTGATTCTTTCTTAATATTTCTACATTCAAAACTCCCCAAGTCCCTCCAAATCTCATCTGATCATTGCAAATCATTGCTAGAGAATTTTTGGGAAAGAATCTCTCATGAACCATCCAAGAGGTTCTATATTTTTCATGTATGGCATATTGGATTTTTTTGTCAACAATATTTATTGTCTCATTTCTTGATTTAGGATCAATACAACCATTGATAGTGTAAATAGAATAATTAGGATTTCATTAACACCATTATGAGACTCGTTTTCACCTCTTAAAAATACACCTTCTTTTTTTCTTTTCCTCTGATTTATTTTCTCTACCAAGACAACAAACACACACACATGTACACAACTTACAACCAAGCTTTTCTAGCATCAAACTTAATATTTAGCCTCTACGAACTGTCTTGAATCATTTCAAGAACGTATCCTCTCTCCAAAACCAAAGCTACATTGGCAAGATTTATGGTATAATCACTCGAATCGTTTTTGGAGCCAAAACAGTGTTTCGGTCACATCATGAGCTCATTTTCCTATCTATTTTCAAACAAAAGTGTCATTATGATTTTATTATAAATATAGGCTTGTTTTTATATGGCGTAAAGTTTGGTCATGATTAAGAAATGAATTTCATTGTTTAAACTCATTTTGGGCCAAAAATGCACACTTTAAGATTTTGTTGGAAAAATAGAAAAAAGATTTTATGGATATTCTTCTTGAGTATTGTTCATATATGTTCAGGATGTCTCATAAATATTTTAGGTTCAAATACACTATTTTTTATTATCTGTAAAACTTTTTACGAAATATCGTTTTTGTAAATCTTAAATCGATTTCAAATGCGTCTATTTATTTAGGGATATTCTGAGATGCGTTCAAAGTCAAAAATCAACGTTGATGTTTGTTTATGTGTGCAGACATGGTCTAAAATTTGGCTTTCATGCGAACGTTAGATTTTAAGGTATAGATCAATGAATATAAGTCATTCATCCATTTTTGTTGATTTCAAGCCACATTTTTTATTTTTTGAAATTGGAAAGAAATGCTTACATTGATCTAAATGAAATGAAATTAGATCCAATTGTATATGTAGATGTCTAGTATGTCTTTCTAAAATTTTAGAGCTATTTAAATTTTGAGTGATTTTATAAAATTTTTGATTCTTAACTACCCATGGTGTGTTCCAAAAACAGCTTGATATTATGAATTCTAGATCGTAAAAAAATGAGTCTATTGCTGTAAATGCTATGAAATTAAATATGGATGTGTGTGTGTGTGTGTGTGTGTGTGTGTGTGTATATATATATGTCTAGCATGATGTGTAAAATTTCAAAGTCAATAAAATTTTGTGTGATTTTACAAAATTTATTGATTGATGAATGCCCATAATATTATTTCAATAGCAGTGCTATGATTTATAAAACATAAAACTAGTACTTTCAATAATTTGAAATTTATGAAATTAAATAAAAAATAGTTTTGCATGTTTAGTATTTTGTGTACAAATTTCATAAATATTTTAATTTTATGTGATTATTAAAAATTTGTGGACTACTAATTGTTTGAGATGTTTTTCTAAAATTGATCTAAAAGTTATAAAATTTAATATGATGATATATCTAGATATTTATTATATTATAATTAAATTTCAAGGCCATTTTAACTTTGTGTAATTTTATAAAATTCAAAGATTGGGTGCCGCCGTGGTAATTTTCTAGCAAAGTTGTTATTATTTGTAAAAGACAAAAAAATACTTTAGTTGTTCAAATTTGATGAAATTAAATCTAGTGATGCTTCTAGATGTCTAGTATATTGTTTTTATATTTCAAAGTCATTTGAATTGTTTGTGATTTTATAAAATTCATTGATTGACTCCTACTCGTGATAGTACTATGAATTTGCTCAATTGGAATTTTATATATAAATGTTGAATTGTGATTATCGTGATGTGATTAAAAATCTTGATTTACAATATGATTAAATCATTGTAATAATAATTTGCAATACTAAATGATGAATTAAAAATATTAGGAATTGTAGCACACCATTGCTCCATGTAGAGGCCGACCTTTCCACACTTGCTATTTTTGGGATAATTAGTAAGTAAAATGCTCACCTGTAATACACAGTAGTATATGCTTTTGGTATTTTGAGTATTATATTTATAGTTTGTCCTCTATATATTTGCAATGATTTTGGATATTAAGAAATGATATATATATATATATATATATGTGTGACAATTGTTAGATATGTATACCCTAAGGAGTAAAAATGTAATATGTTTTAGAGACATTTTTATCCATAAAAAATTTATTTATTATTTATATACCAAATCTTGTCCTCTTTACATTCATATTTGTTGAATGTATGATAAGTGAACAGAAGTCAGGATTGTCAAACTAAACCTTTAGAATTAGGCATATGATGGACAAATTATGCGAAAGACATAATTCTAAAGATAATGATCTAAATCATAAGATCCACAATCGAGGGAATAAAGTTAGACACTTTATTTATGCAAAGATTGTTATGTTGCCTACATCCTTAACGAGATATGGTTTGTTTTGGCCATTGGAGCTGGACTCCGTGAATAGAAACATTGGCACATTGTCATACGTGACGATGTGCTGGATCAAAACATAAAGTGAATTGATTTAGATTAATAAATCTATCTTGACAAATCAATTCACTTTAGACAATCATATGTATTGTATCTTAATCTTGAGATGCATAATGGGCCTATTGTCTTGACTTATGTCTTTTAATGTACCAAAAGGTGACATCCATATCTTATGTTGGTACATATGCCGGTATATTGGGGCATGACTCTTGATAGCGTAGACCTATTATTCATAGATATGGAATCTATTGCTCCTCTTTAGGAGTAGATGATATAATTGGAAAACTAGAGCGCTCAACCATTTAGATCCATAGTTGTAACCCAATGGTATGCTGTCTTTGGACAGTATGTTTTCCAATAGTGAGATAATAGAACATAAGATAAAGCTAATTGGGAAATTAAGACAGAATTTATCCTTAAGCTGATTATAGATAATCCTATAGGGATACGATACATTATGATATGTCATGGAGACTTAGCTATACGGGCTTCATAATTCTATATAGTTCGAGAGTGCAGCTCTAAGATTTTAGTGGAGTAGTGTTAGAGTTGATAATTACAAAATGTATATCTAAGATATTGGGTTTCATAATTATCGAGAGCTTGAACTATATAGTTCCATCAGGTCCCCTTTGTCAGCTCATAAAAAATCCTGTAACGATACAGCGTGCTTTTCTAATAATTGGTGACTTGTGTCAAATCATCAAATTGGCTAAAAATTTGATAGGATCAAATAATTCATGTCTGTTTATCGGTTGAATTAATTTTGTGAAAATTAATTCAAGATAAATTTGTTGAATTATCAGAAATATTTATTTTCCTAGATATGACTGGTTTAATCAGATAATTTTTTTTTATTGGATTATTTGAATTAAAACTGAGGCCTTATCCCTAGAATCTCAGGTAGGAAATAAAAGATTCGTAGAGATCAAAAATTGTAAGTTTGACAGGTTGGTCTTTAGGTTTGGCCTATTGATGGAGTAAGTGCGGTAGGCCGATCTACCAATTCGGCCTACCGACTAAACTATTTCTGATCACACAGTTTTGGACGTGATTTCTTATCTGATATTGATTTAGATTCAAATTTTCATGGCCTTATCTGATAAGGACTGACCCCCAGGCACACCCTCTATAAAAAAGGGAGTGAGACTCATTGTTATTTAGATCAGTTGAGAAATCTAGAGTGAGTACGCTACTAGTGAGACTCTAAAACTCCCCGTAGAGTTGTTGTTCACAAATCACGAACTATAGATTTCGGTATATCTCAATTGGTTAGAAGGAGAGCCACCTGTGGAAGAGCTATACGAGTGTGAACACACACATATCGATCGTGGATAGAGGATAGAAAAGAAGACCAGTTGGTTGAGGCTCTTCTAGAAAGTTATACTCTTAACGGATTGCAAAAGCCTTTCAGTAAATAAAGTTAGTAAGATCTGGTTAATTCATGAGTTGTAGATGGGGAAAAGGACATCCTTAAACCATATTCGCATATGGGGATGTTTGGCTCATGTCCTATTTAGGGATGCAAATAAGTTGGAAGCACGTTCCAAAGTTTGCATATTTATAGGATATCCAAAGTTTGCAAGTTTCAAAGGTACTATGGAGACTACTCGGGTCTCGAAGCTTGTAGAACTTCCAAAGAGGGTAAAACCCATAGGGTGTAAGTTGATCTACAAGAGGAAGAGAAAAGTGGATGGAGACATTAAAACCTATAAGGCTCGTCTTGTGGCTAAGGGATACATGCAAAAGGAAGAAATTAATTAAGAAGAAACCTTTTCGCCTGTAGCCATGCTTAAATCCATCCACATTCTCTTGTCTAGAGCTGCACTATAGACTACAAGATTTGACAGATGGATGTCAGGACGTTCTTTCTAAATGGCTATCTTAATGAGTCCATCTATATGGAGTAGCCAAGTGGGTTCAAGGCTAAGGGTCAGGAGGGTAAGGTTTGTAAGTTGCTAAAGTCAATTTATGGACTCAAGCAGGTTTCTCATTCTTAAAACATAAGATTTGATCAAGTAATCAAGACTTATGGGTTCACACAAAATGTGGACGAACCATGTGTATACAAACACATTAAGGATGTAAAGGTGGTTTTTCTAGTGCTCTATGTAGATGGCATTCTGCTAATTGGCAATGACGTTGGGGCATTGTCATCAATTAAATTATGGTTGACCAAGCAGTTTGACATGAAGGACTTGGGTAAGACTAATTTTGTTCTAGGTACCTAGATCTTTTAGGATAGGAAGAACAAAATAATAGCTTGGTCTCAAGTCGACTACATAGATAAGATTCTCATAAGGTTTACAATACAGGAAGAAAGGTGGGCAACCATCTAGATCTAGAATTACTCTTTCTAAGAAAGACTCTCCAAAGTATGAGGAAGAAAGAGAATACATGAAGAAGGTGCCTTATATTCGACAGTAGGTAGTCTCATGTATACCATACTTTGTATACGACTAGATATTTGTTATGCGGTTGGGATTGTAAGTTGATTTCAGGAGGATCCAGGACTGAACCATTGGCTTGTAGTCAAGCATATTTTCAAGTACATGAGAAGGACTCGAGGGTATGTGCTTGTGTATTCGGGTGAGACTTAACTCCTCTAGGGTACACTGATTTGAATTTCCTATCCTGTCTGGATTCAAAGAGATCAACTTTGGGTTTTGTGTTTACTTTGGGTGGCAATGCCATCAGTTGGAGAAGTGTGAAGCAAGATTACTCTTTGGATTCAACAATGGAAGCTGAGTATGTGGCAGCTAGTGATGCTTTGAAAGAAGAAGTGTGGCTTTACAAGTTCCTTGGGGATCTTGACGTAGTTCCTAGTATAAATAAGGCGGTATTACTGTACTATGATAGCAGTGCAACAGTAGCTAATGCTAAGGAACCAAGGTTTCATAAGAAGAGTAAGCATATTAATCGGAAGTATCATGTGATAAAGGACTTCGTAGAGGGTAGGCATGTCGCTATTTGCAAAATTGCATCCGAGGACAATTTAACTAATCAATTCATGAAGACACTAACCGCAAGAGTTTTCGAGAGGCATGTGGAAGCTATGGGAATGCGAGATTCATCATATTTACTCACTTAGTGCAAGTAGGAAATTTTTAGACATGTATGCCCTAAGGAGTAAAAATGTAATATATTTTTGGACACATTTTTATCAATAAAGAATTTATTTATTATTTATATACCAAATCTTGTGCTCTTTATATTCATATTTATTAAATGTATGATAAACAAACAAAAGCCTGAGACTATTGGTCTAAACCTTTAGAATCAGGTATATGATGGATAGATTATACAAAACACATGATTCTAAAGGTGATGGTCTAAATCATAAGATCCGCAATCAAGGGAATAAATTTGGGCACTTTATTCATGCAAAGACTGTTATGTTGTCTATATCCTTAACAGGAGATGGTTTGTCTTAGTCATTAGAATGGACTGTGCGAATAGAAACATTGGCACATTGCCATAGGTGACGATGTGTTGGATCAGGATATAAAGTTAATTGATTTAGATTAATAATTTCCTCTTGGCAAATTGAGTCACTTTGGACAGTCATATATATTGTATTGTAATCCTAAGGTGAATAGTGAGTCTATTGTCTTGACTTATGTCTTTTGATATACCAAAGGGTGACATCCACATTTTATGTTGGTACACGTGCTGGTACGTTAGAGGCATGACTCTTGATAGCGTAGACCTGTTATTCATAGATATGGAATCCATAGCTCCTCTTTAAGAGTAAATGATATCCTCTTATATGCATTATCTTGTAAATGAAAAACTAGAGCACTCAACCATTTGGATACATAGCTGTAACCAAATGGTATACTGTCCTTGCATGGTAAGTTTTTTGATGGTGAGATAATAGAATGTAAGATAAAAATAATTATGAAGGTAAGATAGAATTTATCTGTAAGCCGATTATGGATAATCCTATAGGAATACGATATATTATGATATTTCATGATGACTTAGCTACATGGGCTTCATAATTCTATATATTTCGAGAGTGTAGATCTAAGCTTTTAGTAGAGTAGCATTAGAGTTGATAATTACAAAAATGTATATCTGGGATATTGGGTTTCATAATTATCAAGAGGTTGAACTATATAGGTCCATCAAGTTCTCTTTACTAGCTCATAAAAAATCCTGTTATGTACGGCATGCTTTTTTAGTAATTGCTGACTTGTGTCAAATTATCAGATTGGCTAAAAATTCAATAGGATCAGATAATTCATGCCTATTTATCAGTTAGATTAATTTTGTGACAATTAATTCAAGATAAACTTGTTGACTTATTGCGAATGTTTATTTTCCTAAAGATTATCCATATATGACTGTTTTAATTAGATAACTTTCTTATTAGGTTATTTGAATTAAAATTGAGGCTTTATCCTTAGAATCTCGGGTGGAAAATAAAAGATTTGTAGGGATCAAAAATCATAAGTTTGGCAAGCTGGTCTTCAGGTTCGACCTGTCGATGGAGTAAGTTCGGTAGGCTGATCTACTAGTTCGACTTGCTAACCAAATGATTTTTTATCTCACATTTTTGGATGTGATTTCTTATCTGATACTGATTTTGATTCGAAGTTTCGAGGCCTTCTCTAACAAGGACTGACCCCTAGGCCGAACCTCTATAAAAAGGGGAATAAGACTCATTGTTATTTAGATCAGTTGAGAAATCTAGAGTGAGTACTCTGCTACTGAGACTCTGAAACTCCCTGTAGAATTATTGTTCACAAATCACGAACTATAGCTTTCGATATTTCTCAATTGGTTGGAAGGAGAGCCACTTGTGGAAGAGTTGTATGAGTGTGCCTACACACACATCGATCGTGGATAGAGGATAGCAAAGAAGACTAGTTGCTTGAGGCACTTCTAGAGAGTTATACTTTTCGCGGATTATGGAAGCCTTTCAACAAACAAGGTTAGTAAGATCTAGTTAATTTATGCAAAATACTCTGGTATGAAAAATTTTTAAAATTCTAATGCATACTATTTTTTGAAAAATTATCTTGAAAACGCATTATATTATTATTATAACAATTCATTGAATTTGTGATGTTTTCACATGGTTTAGTATTATGGTTACAAGGAGCTGGGCATGGGGTGATTAGTGTCCTTATATTTAAATTCTTGCAAGTGTAATTATGCCTATATTCATAAAAAAAAATGATAAAGCCCACATTAAAGCCCAAGCCTATACTTTTCTAATATGCATTCATGAGCTTTGAAATATTATTTTGTGAGCTAAAGCTTTATATCACTCATATCATAAATTTATGTATTATAGGAACTTCAAATGGAGCCTCTAGCACCTACGCTAATTGAGGAAGTGCATTTGCTTGTTTCTAAACCGAGTGTCTATATGGCCCGACCTGTGTGCTTTGAAAAAAAAAAGTTTTTTGCGTTTCAAGTTTTAAGTTATCATAGTTTGTAAATTTAAAAAAAAATTCAAACTTTAGACTCAAAAAAATGTATATATATATATATATGTTTATATATATATATAAGTTTTTTGTTTTGGTTGTTGTAACTGAAAAATTACTGTCCATTAAATATTCCAAGATAATTTTTACGTAATTAATAATGTGAAATTATTCTCCTATGAAGAATTTAATTCATTCCATTTTGGAGTTTTAATGTTGTTTTCAAAAATAATAATTCCAAAAATTTTAAATCATATTTTAGCATTTTTAATATATTTTTAAGTCAAGATCGAGGTCGTGACCAAGAATTTTATCGAAACTATTAGTTTTAAAAGCGTTTCTATAGACAACTCATGTGCACATAGTTTTGGATAGCATAGTCTTAACTTCACTAGTATGTTTTTTTTTTTTTTTATAAAACTGATTTATAATATTGATGGATAGAGTCATGAGACATTTTACTATTAATTTCATTTATGGTAGTACTTGTGGCAATAAGTTGTAGGGTTTATATAAAAGAGGATAATGGAACAATTTTGTCAGACTAATGATGTTCTTAATTAATTCATAAAACTTCGTCACATAATTAAAGTTTTAGGCTTATATTAATTAAAGTTTTGAATTTCCCCTTAACAGAAAATTAAATAAAATGCCAAGAGGATGACTAGGAATACCACGAACCAGGCCCCCCGGACTGACCCATCCTGTGAAATAGCTGAGTTTCGGGAGTTGGTTCATCAATAAGGGAAACAATATGTAGACTAATTATAATAGTATTATCTAGGATTTCCACTTGGGAGGGATTCAAACAAATTATAAGATTTTATAAAAATAAATCAGATTATATTAACATAAACTGTCTCTAAATTAGCATGACAAATCAAAGTTTAAGATTAAGAACTCAAATTTTAGGAAAAATCAATCTAATATGAGGCTAATACAAGTAATTAATATAAGCTTAAAAAATATCTGAATTATAGAACAAGTCATGATAGAACCATGTTTCTTCATTGGACAGGAGGCAATTTTAAAAACAAAAATAAAGAAGACATATATTTACAAAATATTCTTTTAGGTTTTCCAATTTTTTGATTCTTTTAAGATTTTTCAATTTTTAAAAACAAAAACAAAGAAGACATAGATTTTTCAAATGTTAACAAACTCAACAGAATGAAATATATTACAAACATTATTAGGACATGTCTCAAGAATGCTAAAGACTCTATAACTCAGCTATCTTAAACTTGCATGCATACACACCAACATAGAGAATACAAGCATAAATGAAAATATATGAAACTTTACATTCTTGGACCAAATCAAGATACATTTCAAGACTAACTCCTTCACTCATCCATCCCTACACTAAAACAATAATCTTAATAGTTTTACAAACAGCAAACCATTTTTTTTAATTTTTTTTAATTTTTTAATTTTTTTTTGGTTTCTTTTGTTTTTGTTTTTTAAGCGCTTAATTTTAGAACAAGTCCTATTTTAGACACACAAAAAAATAGACTCAAACTTGAAAAATTTTAGCATAAATTTGAAAAATTTTGACACAAACCCTCTCCCTTAACCTAAATTGAACATTGTCTTTAATGTTTAACAAGATTAAGTAGAAAGAGTAAATATATATATATATATATATATATATACAAGAGCGGTTATCAAAACACACAAAGAAAAATAAACATAATATAAATAAACATGTTGTAAGTAAAACAAAAAGATTAAAAAGTTAGAGAGAAAGATCCAAATCTCGTTTGCACTTCTCGCTAAGCTTTGAAGTTGTAATGTCTGCCTCAGGAGTAATGACATGCATTTTCTTGAGCAATTTTTCGACAATAGGTGCAGAGATAAAAATCTTTCTTTCTGAGTCTATAAGAAAGTCCTGTTAAATAGTATTATCTAGAAAACTTAAACGACCATAAAAAAAAAAACCATTAACATTAACCACACCCAGTGGTTTATTAAGAATCTCTAACTGATTCCAACTAGCTATGACAAACATTTCTTCTAGAGTTACTAGACCTCCTGGTAAAACAATGAATGCATCTGAGTGAGGAATCATAAGTTTTAAACGTTCAAGGATAATTTTGGCTATTTTCTCAATTCCCATGGTTTACTATTAGTCATGTGCCTTAGGCCAATTATGTAAGGACCATATTTTAACTTCGTTACATTTGCATTTTATTAATAAAGAGGCATTTTTATTATTGTTTTTTATTCTAATTCTATGAATAGTTAATTCTGCCTAAGGCCATCAATTATATGACTTGATAGTAAAACTCGTAGGTGAAAATTGAATTCTATTCTAAATTATTCCTAGTCAGCCATTATTATTGGGATAATAATGAATGAAGACTAGTATGAAGTTTGATTGATGATTATGTTTTACTAATCATGTGTATGAGATACTAAGTCAACTTATAGATACATATTTGAGAAATGATGTATTGGATCGACCAGCTATGAGAATACTACATGGATAATTGTCATAAGTGATTCTCATCACGATAGTATTATCCTAATCCTCTGACCTAAAATCATCACTGTTTCCTACATGACAAGTTCTATATTTTGACACATTCTAATATTATCTTTAACAAGATGATGGAATGGATTATTGTTGGATATATAGTGAATCATGTGAGGAATGTGAGTGATTAAGAAGGAATTTATCCCTCATTTATTATGAGAAAGATATCTATGGGCTCCTTAATAAGTTAGACTGAAGAAAAATGTATGGCCATACTAGAATGAATTGATAAGGGTTATCAATATCAGTCTATTTAAGATTGAGAAATAATAAGATTGAATAGAATAAAGATGACATAAACCATGCCTTATGTTCAATCAAAGTATCTAGTGACAAAAGGACTTTAATACTTATTGTATATTAGGTTATGTCGGATTAGTGACATTCGCAAAACTTGGGTAATCATAATATCTTGTTAGAGGCCACTTATGATTTGTGGGCTAGAAACAGAATTTCAAGCCTACTACAAACGTTATGTGAACTTACAGGGTCACACACTTAGAACAAACCAAAAATGAATTTTGGGTTTACTATGTCTAGGTTCAATGAACCTGATAATATCCAGATTCGATGTACTAGATATGTCTAGGTTCATTAAATCTAACATTGTCTAGATTCTATGAATCATATTTGAAATTAAAATCTGACTCTTTCTTGAACTCAATACATATATATATATATATATGTTTAAGGGTTTTTGATCAAATTAGAAGAGAAAAAGCATTCTCTTATTCTAAAAGGCAAAAAACATTAAAAATCCTAAAAATTAGAGAGAGTCATTTAACGCAAGGAGAAGGAGCTAGCACACCAATCTGGTTTTTGAGAGAGTTTGTTCGTGTGGATACCTGCAGATGGCGTTGCTTTAAGTAACAATGTCAAAATCCAATCCTGAATTTGAAAAGCTCAAGTTAGGGTGTCACCGGAGTGAACCCACTCTTTTCCTTCGAGTAATCTTGCCCCTTTTGTCATCCTGGTAAGATTTTATGACTCTCTTATCAATCTAATAAAATTGCATGGATCCTGCAAAGGTTTTGTGGGAATTAATTTTGATTTTTTGCTGCTTATTTGAATCACAAAATCCAACAAAACCCATCATTCACCCGCAAGATTATTTTGAACAAAAAAATGGGGGATAATACCTAGGACTCCTCCTATTTTGGCTCCAGCTATTATAATTCCCACTAAACCAAGACTACCCTCCATACACAAGATTTATCTTTTTCTTAGCCAAGACTTGCCCTAAATAAAATGCGGCCTTTAAATAGTTAGTACCCTTTCATGGATTAGAACCACAAAACATATAGTTGTTTTTGAAAGTCAAAGACGATTGGGACAAGGATTCCATAATAGTTTCTAGGAAATTAAGAATCTTTTTTTAGAATTTTATTTTTTATATGAGTTGAAAACTTTTTACACCACTCTAAGTAAGACTTTAACGACGAATAAGATATAATATATGATTGAGTGTAATCGAAGACAAATAAGCAATTAAAGGCTGATGGATAGATGTCACTAACTGTAGAACTTTTGAAATATTTACCCGACAAAAACTATTCAACTTTTAAAAAATTAAACATTACTGTATAACGTTTGACAAAATGGGACAAAACCAAAATATATACGGTGCACCAAATACCTACCGAATACTGCATCTAACAAATAAGATGAAAAATATTAAAAGCAAGTAGGACAAACACAATAATTAAACAAACTATTGTAACAATCACAAAAATAAAAATCTTTTCTATGTTTTTTAATTTTTTCTAATAAAATTTATTTAAGAATGTATGAAAACTTGTGTTTATCAAAAGTCATCTCTAGAAAATCCATTACTCAGCCATTTTGATGATTTTTCACTAAAACAAAATTCATGTCTCAAACAATTTCTCAACAAATATTTTTAAATAAAACAAAAAAAAACACAAAAATTAAAAATACTTTACAGATTTTGCTTAGAACCAGACGGATGAGGTGATTGTTCCCCTTCTAACAATTTTGTGAATTGAACAATTGGGTCTTTTAACATCAAATTCCCTAGACATTATTTCTCTGCATAAAACTGAGGCCAAAGTTTACAAGTGGCTTCTTAAATATAACCACTGTGATGGTCTAAAAGAGAATATTGAAGATCATCTAAGTTTTCTTTTAAAAGCCCATCTTTATAGAAAAGTATTTTATCCTCCCTATTTATAGACGTAAAACCATTTGACTTACACCTACGTTCATAATTTTGATGAGAAACTTAGGACACTTTGAAGCTATAGCACAGGCTTTTATGTTCCTACCACAAAAAATTGTACTCATCCCAAGGGACCTTTTTTTGTGACATCACTAGGACAAATAAAACCTTCTATATACATTTTTACATCAATTAGAAGTTTAAAACGAGAAAAGACCCAAAGACAAGTGATTCGTGCTTTCTACTTCTACCTAATTTCTTTTTGAGAAAGGGAAGGAAAGTATTTCTTCTAGTGATCATATTTAAGATCCATTATTTAAGAGAAAAAAAAAGATTCCTAAGACTAAATAAAGAGCTTTGAGTGCTTTAAGTGGATCTGAGAGCTTTTAAGAAAGTATGGAGAAGATTTTGTAGGATTAAGAAAGACATGATAGAAGAATTTTTAGGAAAAGTGTTTAAATATCAAGGAAACTTTGAAGATTTTCTAGAATTCTTTGGGGAAAAACTTTGACAAACTAGAGAAAATTTTAGAGAAAGAAAGAGCTGAGAATTCTAGGATGATCAGTAATTAGGCTAAGTGATCTAAAAAAGGTGAGAATAACAACATTTATTTACAAAGAAAAAGAATATATTTTTGTAATTTTAAAATTTTTTTAAATTTTTTTAACTTTTTTCATTTTTTGTGTTTTAAGAAAAATTCATTTTAATCATTTCATAAACTTACGTTTTCAAAGGCCATTGATACAAAATATTAACTAATCAAACGTGATAATATCCTCCATAACCTTAGCCATTTGAATGAACTTTTTGAAAGAAAATTTCCAATTTCTAGAAATTTTACACACATGAAACTATTACATTACAAATGAAATGGTAAAGAGTCATCAAAAGCGGTTTTCTCCTATAAAAAGTGTCAAAGGATATCACATTCAAGTTTTGTGCGATTGCTTCCCTTAAGATTTGCAAAATATAAAATATTTGAACTTGTGGGACTTGGATTCACTTCATAGTCTTAGTAAGTCCATAAGAATGATGCTAGAGATGGTGGAGAAGGTGAGGGCCACATAAAATCTTTGTAAGAATGGTCTTTTGTAAATTATAATGGCAACATTGGTTCAGAACTTAAGACTAAAGGTAGTGATTATTCATTTTCTTCAGCTAATTCATTTGGCTCTTCTTCTGTTAAAGAGTCTTTTTTAAATTTCTCCAAGAATTTCACTCCTAAACTAGGTTCCTCAAAATAGGTGAATTCTAAATTTTCATTAATTGAAGAATCTGATAAATCTTGCAGTTCAATGGTTGATTCCAAAATTTCAGGTTAAGTGTCTAGCCAAGGTTCTAAAAATGTTGAATTGTTTTCTAAACCAAATTCAAGTTTACAATTATTCAATCTCTAATAATTTTACTCGACCATATCTTCCAACACATAATAGGCTTCGTCTACTAGTAATTGGTAAAAAGCGATGGATCTATCTCCTTTTTCTATCCAATTTCTAGTTTCAGAACCTAACGCATCTAGAAAAATTCCTAAAAGATAATCCCAATAAAAATAGTGGTAAGAAAACCTATCTAACAAATTCTTATATCTCTACCAAGCACTATAAAGTGGTTCCAAGTATTGTTGGGAAAAATTTGCAATGATTTTTGTATAAACTTTTCAAAACATTTTTTTAATTTTTATAAAATATATGAAACCAAACAAACACAAAAGAAAAAACAAGCAAAGTTTAGTCTACGTGAATAGTAACCCGACACTAACATGCAAACTACGTGAGCCGTAACTTTTTTGGCTTTTTATTTTTTTTATTTTTTTGTTATTTGTGGCACTTGTAAAACAAAGAAAATTAATAACAACAACAACAAAAATATTGACAGAATTATTAACAGGATCGGGTGATATAATCGTCTCTTTAAGATAAAAAATAAAAATACTGAAAAAGTAAAGAGTTAGAAGTTAGAAGTTAGATTAGATTGTTAGAAAGTTAGAAGTGCTAGAAATATAAAAGTTAGATGTTAGAAAGAAAAATAAAATACAGAAAATAAAAGTGCCAAAAATTATTCGGGTCTAAAAGTGTATGTCTGAACCTCAAGTATAAAGTTATCCAAGTAATAAAACTTGAGGAATTCGAGGTTTACAGTTAAGCATTTACTGTGTCATTCCCTATCTATGAATAATCAAAGTGTTTCTAAGCATTGCTCATACTAGCCTATGTCTACGATAAATCAAAACTTAATTTTATTAGAGTTTTGGCTAAGTTATCATAAAAATCATAAGTTTTCTAAAATGATTTTGACATTATAACATCTTAGAAAACATTGAAAAACCAAAAATATTTACCTTAATTTTTGCTAGAATTTCCCCCTCTCTCCTTAACAAAAAGGAAATTTAGAAAGACATATTGAAGGTAAAAACGCACATAATTGTACTAAGCATAACTATTTCACAATATAGAAACTTGAAGTATTTTACAAAATCATAAAACTAAAACTAAACTTAGAACTACATTTTTACAAGAGAAAGAAATTTCTCATAAGAAGAACAAGTGAGTATTACAAGTCATGGAGGGGGTATTTATAGGTGAAAAAAAGTTATTATTTACATAATTTTTTATTTACTTTTATCTTATTTTTATTATTTTATTGGAATATTTTTAGATTGAAAATAAGTAGGATGGCAATTTAAGATTATTTTAGGTTTTTTGGAATATTAATTGTCGTCCTATTTGTTTTCAATCAGATTTGAATTTTTTTTTTTTTTTTTACTTTTTTTGTTCTTTTTTTTTTCGGGTGAATCAGCTCTTTAGAATCTAATTTGCTCTCTGATCGTGTTGAGCGCTTGTAGTAGCCAGATGAAGACAAAGCATAGATTGCATTAACCAAGGCTCAATTTGGCAATTGAAGAATGTTGGGGTTGAGGAGCTAAAGGCGAGCTTTAGATAAGGCGCGGTATGCTAATCGAAAGGCAAAGAAGAGGGGCTCACGTGCCCATGTTGCAACAGATTCCATGAGGAAGGGAATTCGTTGACGGTCTTGATGCGCTGGGCGTTTCAATTTGGCAGCTCACAGAGCACCATGTGGCAGTTCCTTTTTTATATTCTTTTTTGATTTTTCATGCATTTGATGTCTTTTTTTGCATTGTTTTCTTTGTTTTTGTTGCAAATTTTAAATCTAAAATAAAATAAACTAACTAAAATTAATTATTTTAGAAACATAAGTTTTACAATAACTAAAAATATTTATTTTACAATAAAACACAAAAATTACTAAAAATAAATAAAAACTCCTAAAATTAACAAATCTTAACAGATTATTTAAGACTCGGGAATATTTTTATAAATTACTAAAAATATAATAACACATATTTACAAACTCAAAGCTTATTTATAAACACTTTATAACTCAAAATAAAATCACACTATATTTTAATGGTTTTGATTATTTACAAGCTAAACATATATTGAACACACCAAAATGACTCTAAAAATTACCAAAAATATTATTAAACATAAAAACACATTAAAAACATATTTTTTAACATGCTTTCACACAAACACACTAAAATACTAATTATCACAGAAATGCCATAATTAAGGAATTTAATGTGAAATGTTATGATATTTAGCCATAAGAAATGTGCATTTTTATAGTCTTATTAGCACACCATTGTTTTATGAAGAGGCTGACCTTTCCATGCTTGGTATTTTCGAGATAATTAGTAAGTAAAGTGCTCACCTGTACACGTAGCAATATATCCTTTTGGTATTTTGAGTATTTTGATTTATGGTTTGTTCTCTACATATTTCCAATGATTTTTGATATTGAGAAATGATATATACATATGACTATCTTAAAAACACATGATATTATTATTATAAAAATTTATTGAATTCATGATGTTTTCACATGGCTTATTGTTGTAGTTACAAGGCATCAGGTACGGGGTGATTAGTACCTCTTATATTATTATTTTGGGAGATTAGCTCCCATACATTGATCAGTGCCCTTATATTATAATTGTATGAGATTAGTACATATAGGACGTTAATGCCCTTGTATTTAAATTCCTACAAGTATATTTGTGCCTATATTTATAAAAAAAATGATAAATCCACACTAAAGTCCAAGCCTGAACTTTTCTACTATGCATTCATGAGCTTTGAAATATTATTTTGTAAACTAAAGCTTTACTTACTAAGTTTATCATTCATATCATAAAGTTATGTGTTATAGGAACTTCAAATGGAGCCTCTAGCTCCAACGCTGGTTGAGGACGCGATTGTGATTGCTTTGGGATCAAGTGTGCATATGACCCAACTTGTGTGTTTTAAAAAATGGCAAGTTCTATATTCTAGTTTTAACTTATCATTGTTTGCAAATTTAATAATTTCCAAACTTCAGGCTCAAAAAAAAAAAAAGAAAAAACATATATATATATATATATACATACATATATATGTTTTTGTTTTGGTTGTTGTTGTAACTAAAGAATTATTATGCATTAAATATTCCAAGATATTTTTTGCATAATTGATAATGTTAAATTACTCTCCTTTGAAGAATTTAAACCATTCCATTTTGGAGTTTTAATATTGTTTTCAAAAACTATTCCACAAATTTTAATAATTTTAATTTAGTATTTTAATATATTTGGAAGTCACGATTGAGGTCGTGACACCATAGATATGTGTCATTGTCATGAGAAATCTTTTGCCTTTTATTCTTAGGTTTAGTAGCTCTAAAGATTTCGGTAGTAAGTAGTGGTTTTAGACTAGGTTTAAGAAAGTACAAACCATCTTTTAGTTTTCTAGAACATATATTTAAACCATTCTTTGAAACATAAAAAAAAAATATTTCATTACCAAAAGAAACCTCAAATAATTGTTCGTTAATCAAGATATAGATTTCAAATTTCTTCTACATCCAAGGATAAAATAAACATTGTTCAAAGCTACTATAAATTATTCCTAAGGAGAAGTCTAACTTCTCCCACTAATATAGCCAATACCCTTACTTGATTGTCCAGGACCATCATGTACTCCGCAGCAAAGAGCTCACGTAAAAAACTAAGACTTTGAAAAGAAGAATAAACTTGGTTAGTTGCTCAAGTAACTATCTAGGCTGAGAACTTATTCTCTATAACACATGTTTCTAAAACCAATAAATCACATTTACCTTGATTTTTCTTCTTCTTGCTCTTAGTTTCAAGCTTTCCAACATCTTTATTCTTCTTCTTATTTACATTGAAAGAACTAGCAGTATCTGCACCATTTGCTTAACTACTATTCACATTATTCATAGGCTCAAACTTTTGAAGCTCGTTCAACAATTGAGCGAGCTCAATTGCGTACTGTTTATGATGTGGTTTGTCTTAAACTGCTGAAAGGTGTGACTTAGACCCTCTAAAATTATCTTCACCTGTGTAGCTTGATTTATTGTTGCCCCATTATGCTCAAACTCATGAAACAATTAAACATAGCGAGCACAAGGGCGCGAATAAGTGTGTCGGGCTTCATCTTTATGTTCACAAGGACAAAAATATCGATACTGCTAGAAATATCAGTATTTAAATATCGAAATTGGCATGAAATACTAAAATTCATCTTAAACACCTTTATTTTCAAATGAAATTTTAGGAAACCCTAAAATTGTTAATAATGTATACTTTAGATAAACTTTTTAACTAAATTATTAAGTATGTGATGAATATGAATGGTAAAAAGTGATCACAATATAATAAATGATAAGTATATGATCTCAAATTCTATAAATTAGTTAAAAGTCAACTAATATAAGTACTTTATATCTATAGTCTCACACAAGGTAAGAAAATATCAATACCAAAAAGAGCTTTTAGGATGTTCAAAGGTATTTAGAATACTTTCTTGGTTCAAACAATATTGAAAACAAGACATCGAGTTTGAATAGTTTCTTATATGATTATAAATCTGCCATATATATGTCTATTAATTTCTACCTACTACCTCTTCATGTATAGCAAATTGTGAGTTAACCTAATTGCGTGAGCTTTGAACTTCATCGAAAAACCATGGAGATGTCTAGTTGAAGATCTCATATCTATCATGTTCACTATAAAATTACCCCTATTATAATTATAAGAATTATACATGTGAGATCACATTTGAAGAATGACTAGGATCTATACTTATGTTCATAGATTCATAAGTCATTGAGAGGCCATCTTTATCAGATGGTGGCTTCATTGAGCTTATACCTCAAGTATTTCTTATGAATTCTTACCAACAGCTCGTACACTTGGTCCAACACTGTTGCACCCATGATTATAATTTTGTGTGCAATATGTGAACTCTGCTTCACTACTTAAATGTAAATCAGTATCTCCAACATTTCTTCCATTATGTCCAGAATCACTAGACCACCACCACCATTACCGTCGTCGTCATCTTCATCATTATTTTAATAACCATTTTCTTCATTACTCATGCCAAAGTCTGAGTCAACATAGTCATCTCCAACGTTCCCCATATTTCCTCGCATTGCTGTCTGCTCTGAATCACGAGTACTACTATTAGTTGGTACCTTCTCTGATATTACTCAATCAACATGAATTCCCAATGCACGAGCATGTTCAGCAATTTTTAGATCAAGATTTCCTTCTTCATCATCCATGTGTATTGGCCATATCTATTGGAATAATTGATCCTCCTCTTCTTGAACAGATTCTACTGAAATAATCCTAAGATCTAGAAAGTCTACTTCTGCAACCTTACTTTGTTCAGCTTCTGTATCTCATATTTTCTGCATCAAATTATAATAGCAAAACACAAGCGATTGGAGTTTAGGATAAGCAAGACGATTTCGTTGCTTTGTATGAATAAGGGCAAATATACTCCAACTTCTCTCACATTTTGAAGATGATGTAGTTTGAGATAAAATTCTCATGGCTAATTTCTTACTGTGGGAGAATCATTTATATACATGAACTACCATTCAGCTACTACTAGATTAAAAAAATAATTAAAACTTGAAGAAAATGTATCATTTACTAGGCACCATTGTCATCCTAGAGGCAATAGCCGCTCGATCATGAAATTATCTCCTTGCATCTCCAAAGTATGTGAGTTTTATATGAAAGAAAAATTTTTGTAAACAATGTGATTTGTATTACTAATGGTAAAAAATTATGCTTAGATCTTTCCCTCATTTCCAAATTAAGCTATCCCAACTGAGTTTGGATCTAGTCGTTTAAATACTTCATGCACAGCTTTTACAAGATTTAGATCATTTGAAACACCTGGATTGTATTGGTATTTAGGATTTAGATAGTAAGCTACAAGAAGATGCAATTGGCTTATTCTATTTAAAAAGAATTATTTTACCTGCTGCATAAAGTGGATGTTGTAGTGTTCTATCCCATCGATCATCAATAAGATTGAGAACCCATTGCAAAGGTCTCTGTCGCCCAACATTCTCTTTCATGATGCGAATTAGATCATACGAAATTGGCATAGTTGAAGCAGCTTCTATATCAACAGCACATAGAACTATACAAAGTGGCTCATATATAGCTACCGCATGTGACATTCTACTCCAGAAGCAGTTGCCTAAAACTTACTTTTCCACCGTTTTTCCTAATGTTGTATAACTTAATCGATTTTCAGACCATATATCGTTTGTAAACAACTGCTTTGGGCCAGATTTTTTCTTGAATAAGTAATCCAAGACAACATGGTTTGTGGCAAATCGTGTTGCACCAGGCTGAACCAATCATTTGTAAACAACTGTTTTGGGCTAGATTTTTTCTTGAATAAGTAATCCAAGACAACATGGTTTGTGGCAAATCGTGTTGCACCAGGCTGAACCAATTTCCCTTGACAAACCTCTCTTATTTAAGCAAGCAACCAATTATGATTGTTGGTAATCATTCTAGGTTCTTTGATCATTTGTGCAACATTGCCATTCTTTCCAATATCCTCAAACATCAAGTCAATACAATGTGCAGCACATGGAGTCCAGTATACATTATATTTTTCCATCAACTTCTTTCTAGCTCTTACATAAGCAGAACCATTATCAGTGACCACTTGAGCCACGTTGCTTTTCCAAACGTCTTTTATGATTTCTTTCTATAGACCATAAATGAATTAATGGTCCTTGATTTCATTGGATGCATTTACTGATTTTAGGAACACAGTCGACCACCCTTTAAATATACCATGAAGTTGATGATACTTAACTTTGTATATCCCATCCATCCATTTGCCATAATAATACAACCATTAGTATTCCACTTTTGCCTTTGATTATCAACATAATCTCTCGTATCTTTGAGTTCCATTTCTAAATATTTATGCTTAATCACAAACGGTGAAGGCGTCGGTATCCAGCATGTTGTGCACCACTTATCATATTTTTGAAGCGATAAGATGATGCCTTGCTACGAGCAACATTGTCATAAATAAAGAACTTGCTAACCAATCGACCCATGGTCTCTCTTATATTCCCTCCTTTGAACACATCCTTGATGCTTTTTTTTTTCCCTGCTCCCAATGATTTACAGAGTGATGGTGCGATTGGAAGACCTGGGTGTGATTGCTTCATGTTTTGTGATTGAGGAATTCATGGAATTGTCCTATCACTACTAGAGGCTTTTGCTGTACTACGTCTCTTTCCTTTGCTTTTAAAAAATGTTGCATTTTCGTGTCTTTGCCACTCACTTTCTTTTGATGTACGAACAACAGCTTTAGGGCTTCTCTTTCCTCAATGTTCATATGCTCTGGATACATACAAATATCATCCTCGTCTTCATTGTTATCATTGAGTTGACTTTGAAACAAGTTTCCTCTCAACTCACTCTGAATATCATCCATCAATTACACGTTTTTCTTCGCTGTATCTCTTTGTTTCATGCAATTCAAGATTTCATCTTTCACTTTAGGGGGGACTTTTGGACATTTTCTAGCATTTTTACATATTTTTTAATTAACAAAATAGTTACTCCTATTCTTTAATGAGAAAAAGAAAAACGTATTAAACACATATGACATTGTATAAAATGAAGTTTACGTAGATCTTTGTGGGTTAAATAAAACTTGAACCGCGTTATGCCTCCACTTTGACTTACTAAACCACAAAAGGAACATTGGGTGCCATTTTTGTTCCCTTTTACTGGAAAACAATACTTCCATGCAGGGTCAGCTTTTCAACTGCTAGTTGGTCTACTTCCCATTTTACCAAATTAGGACATATACCATTACCTTTATTATCATAAATAACTCTAGTTTTTCATTTTATAAATAACATCAAAAACTCAACAATATATATAAAGTCCAATCATCGGCTAAGAAAAGTTTTCAAATTATTATTAGTCTAATGCATAATCATTTTTTAGGTAATAATCTAATATATAATCATGTAGGAATACCGTGATTCAATATGAAGAAACGATATCATGAATCTCTTAAAGTCTAATTCCATTTATAAAAAAAAAATTTCTTATTTCACATGTTAGAGATACACTAGCTTAAGAGCATAGCATTGTGTGCAAAGAGTGCATAAAAACATTCTTCTTTTCGTTGTTATGACTTACAGGTTTGAGTCAAGCAGTTCAATTTAAGGAAATGCACGAAGGACGTTGGTGAATATAGTAATAATAAATGCGAACGACACGATGCTTATCTTGTGGATAATACCTCTTATTTAACTAATAAAAAATTACTTCTTTCTTGTTTTATTTATTATTTTGTTTGAGTCAAATCATAAAAAAAGGACTAGTAGAAGAAAGTGATAAACTACGGCAATCATAATAGAAACTTCAATAGAAGCCTGTTCATAATAGGCAGTTCGGTTTCTAATTATCTTGAAAGCAACGAAGGAGCTATAAATATTGGGAAGGAAACCAGCATTTGGGGGAGGTTTTTGTAAAAATGATTGCTTTTGCAAAATAATCATTCAACAAAGTTTTATTTTGTCAAATGTGGCTCAGCAAATAAGTAAATAAAAAGCTTGCTGTTGTATCCATGGTTATTTCATCAAAAGATAAAGAAACTAAACTCAAAAAAAAAAAAAATGGAGAGCTTACATTATGGAGACATTAATAGACGAATTACCTTGACAACCAAAATCAGTAATCAATAGCCAAAACGTTCCACATGCACATAAAAATGGAGAACAAATACTGAAGAAATATTAATGGCGACTGGTGAATGAAAGTATTATATTGTAGTTTGAGTTTAATAGTTGAGTTCAAGACTTGGAGTCAAAAAAATTATTATTTACTTTTGCAAGGCTATAGCACTGTAAGTGGACAACTACAAAACAAAATGATTGAAGTAAATTATTGATGCAACGTTTCTAATTGTAATAAGAAAAGAAAGGAAGCAACCAAGAGATAAAACCATTACAATAAGAAAAGAAAGAAAGCAGAAAAAGTCTTAAACAAAAGAACATAAAAAAAAAGGATGGTAAAGTTACAAAGAAAGAAGAAATAATAAAAAAGAAGCTTTGATGGCTGCTATCGAAAGGAATTAAAGGCCTATTGTGATGGCTAGTGACTTTACGATTCAAGTTATATTTTGAGCCACATATTTCAATGCACGAAATAAATTAACAATTGGATTTATAACAAAGAAAAAATATAAAAGACAACATTAAAAAATGAATAAAAATTACATGAATTTTACCTTTCAAAATAATTTAGAAAATTACAATTTACATATAAAGTTTGAATATTTTGTCCATTTTTTGCCAATATTTCCTCAAAAATTTCCACAAAATTTTCAGATATTTTTATCGTTTTACACTACAGTTTCCATGGGAATCAATATTTTTGTCAAAATACCAATTTCTACAAAAAATTTTGGATATTCTATGGAAAGGATATGACACTGTCGTTTCTTGATATTCAGTGGAACTATTGATTTTCAATTCTTGGGCATTCATGAACAACTTCAACATATTAAGATGTGCTTTTTTGTTTCATTGCCTAAACATCCTGTCCAAAAACTACATTATCTAGTAAGCAGCATCTATATTCTCGTGCTTTTTGCGAAGCACTTCAAACATGCTAGCTAGTAAGTAGCTCTTGGCTTTTTGGTCGATTTTTTGCCAATGAGAATATGCCTCTGAGATAGCTCCTCTTGCATTAGCTATAGGTATTGGAGGACATTCCTCCAGGAGGATGAACTTATAGTCGTCATTTATGAGTATTAGGTTTATATTACTTTTCTACTTGGCATATTTCTTGCCAGTAAGTTGTTCAAGTAGAAATAGATTGATGATTGGATTAGACATATTACTGGAATATAGATGAATAAATATTCATTTGTGTGCATGAATATCGTAGGCAAATATACGAGTTTTTGGTATAATAAATATGATACATGACTGCACATGAAAAATACATAAAGACATGTGTACTAATGTTACCAATGATAATTTAATTTACCACAAATAATGTGTCATTGTTCGGTAATCAAATTATTTGTAAATCAAACCGGGACACTCTCAATTCATAAATATTTAAAATATCTCATATTTTCAACATTCATTAACTACTGTAATTTTGGTCAAGTTGCAATTAACATTTAATTACATTTTTATATGTGTAACCCATTGTTTACTTAACTCTAAAGTACCGCCTCATGAAAGAATAAAAATTAGAGGTACATCTCGAAATCTTGTCACTGGGAAGAACAAACTTGTATCGACCTAAATGGACACCCTCCATAGAAAGAATGAAATTAATGTATCTCAAGGCACCATTTGAACCTTAAGGTGTATTATTCTAACGATGGAGACCACTCCCACTCAATATTTTGCAAATATGTATTTTATTTGTAAACCGCCTTGTATTTATAATTTCTAATAATATAAACATTTTATATTTCTAGATATATGAAATTCTAAAATTTAACTTTGACATTTAATTTTATATAATACTATTTTACAAATCAAATTTCCAATAGTTAATTTATTTAATCTCATTAGTTCAATTTACAACACATATTACATATTTATAAATAAAAAATTTTTAATACTACAAATAAATATGTGTGTATGCATGGCATGTTACAAACATATAAGTAGGCACACTAGAACCAATATGACATATTATATGCATGGACATACAATTAATTATCAATATAAAAAAAGCATTCAATTTGGCAATTAAGGTGGATTTGACTGGGTTACTTGGATCATAATCTTATTTAATCTTCAAAATCTCCATGAGTCTTCATGTAATTCTCTTTGAATGGTCCTCGTACGCCTTCTTAGAAAAATCAAAACAAGAGGAGAAAGCGATAGAGAAACATGCTAGAAACCTTACACTATGATTTGGAGAAAATCAACTGATACCCTAACACAAGGGCGCCTAGTAAATGGCACCCTAGTGCCAGTGCACAACGTATCTTACGCTACAGTGCCTAAAGTTGGCATCATAGCGCCCAATGTTGTAGCTATATGTTGCGTTTTTCTCCATTTTCATTAGTGTCGAAAATCGACGACGTGCCAATCATCACATGATCAACGGTTTTGATCCTTTGGGTCTTTCTCGAGCTTTGAATCTTTAATAATCTTCTAGTCTTTGATATTGCAATAATATTTAATTGTAGAAATTAAATTACAAACCATCGTAACTCTTAATTACAAGTGAACATTAATTCTAATAAAATTAAAATTAGTCATTATCAAAGAGATCCTCAAAACCATACAATTAATGACAAAATCCACTGTCCATATATTCACCATTCATCACATGAATAAAATATAAATATACATATTAATGCAAATTGCCAATCCTTCACATACATACAATGTAGAGAACACATTTATATAGTTAAAATCGATTATCTCATAATCAATGCTTAAAGTTATATATTGTACAATCGAATCTGATACCAATTATAGGTGCAAATGATGGTACATGTGCAGAATATATATAATAAAAATTTTCTCAAAAATTTTTATAAAACATGCTATAGAATATATTCATTCAAAGCTAAATAAATATATATAATATGTGTTTACCCCATAGATGAGAAGATATTGGTAAAACATCTATCAAGATGTGTTCTCTAAATGAAATCATTGTCTTTCTTGCCTAGTTCTTGATACCGAATGGACGTACATGTGGGCATAGAAGGAACTAAGGGTCTCAACTGATCACTATTTTTCTTTCTCTCTCCTGCTAATCTCAACACATAAGCAAACCAGAACTCGAAATGAAGAACTCTTCTTCTCTTCCTTGCTCTCTTTATATGCCTACATTAGGTTTTCTAGCAAAGTTCTTGTAGTCTCTCCAAGGCTCTTCATTGTATGTCACTAATAAATAAAGAAGACCTCTATTTATAGAGAATAGAAGACCCTATTAACAAAGCGGCAAGAGGCACTTTGGAGACTCTTGAACTGTAGGCAGAGACCGGGGGCGTCTGTAAAAAAGCATATGATATTGGTCATAGGTTATCTCACTGAGGCTAAGACTAATGGAGCTGACATCGATGTTAAAACTCATATGACTATGGTCTTTGAGACTCTACCTAAGGAATTTATTCCATTTAGAGCTACCTTTAATTTGAGCAATAGACGGGATATGACCTTGACAGAGCTGATGAAACAGTTATAGGAGTTTAAACTGCTGATTGGGGACTCTTTTACTAGCGATGAGACAAACTTGGTGGCTGCTTCTAGTTCCAATCCTAACCCTGAGAATGGAAAGAAACAACAGGCCAAGAATAGGAAGTCTTCTATTCCTGCACACAAGAAGAAGAAGAAGAAGAAGAACCCAAAGAAGCTCAAGTGCTTTTTCTACGAGAAGGTTAGGCAGATAAAGAAGAATTGCAAAGACTTCCTTTCCCGAGGAGGTAGGTGTGCTCTTTTTAATTTAGAAACTTATTTGGTTGAGGAATCCAGTGACATTTGGGTCATAGATTCCTGAGCAACTTATCATGTTTGTATTTCTTTATAGAGTTTAAAGAAACGAGAAGTCTGCTACTTGAAGACTTCACACTTTAGATGGACGATGGATCCTTGGTCTTAGCTGAAGTAGTGGGAAACATCCATCCATATTTTGATAATTATAGGAATTTAATTTTGCGAGATTATTTTTATGTTCCTAAATTTAAATGGAATTTAATTTATGTAGCTTGTTTATTTAAAGACTCCTATTTGGTCTCTTTTAATAATAAAGTGGTGATTCATAAAAACAAATCTTTTATCTATTCAGGATAGATGCAAAATAATCTATATTTTATCAAACCTAAGATAGACTTACTGCTTAACGCTGAGATGAATAACAATAACTCTAAAAGACTTAAAACTTCTCACTCTAATGAGACTTATCTTTAGCATTTATGATTTGGTCATATTAACCTGAATAGGATTCAAAGGTTAGTAAGAGATGGATCTTTAAGTCACTTAAAGGTGGAATCTATACCACAATGGGAATCTTGTTTAGAGGGTGAAATGACCAAAAGGCCATTTGGGTCTAAAAGCAATAGGGCCGAAAGGGTTTTAGAACTTATGCATAGTGATGTTTGTGGGCCAATGAACATCCAAGCACGAGGAGGGTATGAGTATTTCGTCACTTTTATTGACGATTACTCCAGATATGGGTATGTGTACCTAATGCACCACAAAAGCAAAACTTATGACAAGTTCAGGGAAGTTCAGGCTGAAGTGAAAAAGTGATTAGGTATACTATAAAGGCACTTCGATCTGATCGAGGTGATGAATACCTTTCTGATGAGTTCCTTGTATACTTATTAGAGAATGGGATTTTATCCCATTGGACTACGCTAGGCACTCTACAGTAGAATGGCATGGCGGAGAGAAAGAATAGGACTTTGTTGGACATGGTCAGGTCCATGATAAGTTTTTCATCATTGCCTTTATCCTTTTGGGGATATGGACTACAAACCGCATGTTATTTTTTGAACAATGTGCCTTCAAAATCGATTCCTAAAACTCCTCACGAGTTGTAGATAGGGGAAAGGACTTCCTTAAACCATATTCGCATATAGGGATGTCTAGCTCACGTCCTGTTTAGGGATACGAATAAGTTGGAAGCACATTCACAAGCTTGTGTGTTTGTAGGATATCCAAAAGGGACTAAAAGGGGTTATTTCTATAACCCAAAAGAAAATAAATTGTGGTTTCAACTAATGCAACTTTTCTTGAGGAGAGTTATATAGACGACTTTAAGCCTCGAAGCAAAGTGGTGCTCAAGGAGTTGAGGAGTGATTTAATCACTCCAAGGGTTCTGATAGAGACCACTCCAATCAATGTAGAAAACCAACCGAACCCAAACAACAACCTAAGGGGGCTTTGGAGTAGTAGGAGAATCAAGCGTCAACCTGAGAGGTATATATTCAATTATGAGGTCTTTTTGGCTAAACCACGTGAACATGATAGGGATCCTTACACTTATGTACTGGCTATGGAGGATGTTGATTCAAAACTCTGGACAAAAGCCATAAACATAGAGATAAAGTCTATGGAGACAAATCAGGTTTAGGAGCTTATGGATCTTCCCAAAGGGGTAAAACCCATAAGGTGTAAATAGATCTACAAAAGGAAAAGAGAAGTGGATGGAAAGATCAAAACCTTTAAGGCTAGACTGGTAGCTAAGGGATACATGCTTAAGTCCATCCGAATTCTCTTGTCCATAGTTGCCACTCTCGACTTCGAGATTTGGCAAATAGATGTCAAAACAACTTTTCTAAATGGCTATCTTGATGAGTCCATTTATATGGAACAACCAGACGGGTTCAAGTCTAAGGGTCAGGAGCGTAAGGTTTGTAAGCTGCTAAAATCAATTTATGGACTTAAGCAAGCTTCATGTTCTTAGAACATAAGATTTGATCAAGTAATCAAGACTTATGGGTTCACATAAAATGTGGACAAACTATGTGTTTACAAACACATTAAGGATGGGAATGTGGTTTTTTCATTGCTTTATGTAGATGACATACTGCTAATTGGCAATGACATTGGGCATTGTCATTGGTCAAATTATGGTTGACCAAGCAATTTGTCATGAAGAACTTGGGTGAGACTAATTTTGTTCTTGGCATCCAAATCTTTCATGATATGAAGAACAAAATAATAGCTTTGTCCCATGCCAGCTACATAGATAAGATTCTCAATTGGTTTGTAATGTAGGATTCCAAGAAAGGTAGGCAACGATCTAGGTCTGAATTACTTTTTTCTAAGAAAGACTCTCCAAAGTCTGAGAAAGAAAGAAAATATGTAAAGAAGGTGCCTTATGCTTCAGCAGTGGGTAGTCTTATGTATACCATGCTTTGCACACAATTGGATATTTGTTATGCGATCGAGATTGTAAGACGATTTCAGGCGGATCTAGGACCGAACCATTGGGTTACGGTCAAGCATATTTTCAAGTACTTAAGAAGGACTCGAGGGTATATGTTTATGTATTCGGGTGAGGATCTGACTCCTCTAGGATACATTGACTTGGATTTTCAATCCTATTTGGATTCAAGGAGATCGACTTTGGGCTTTGTGTTTGCTCTAGGCGGCAGTGCTATCAATTGGAGAAGTGTGAAACAAAATTACACTTTAGATTCAACGATGAAGGCCGAGTATGTGGCAGTTAATGATGCTTCGAAAGAAGCAATATGGCTCTACAAGTTCATTAGGGATCTTGAGGTAGTTCCAGGAATGCATATGGCAGAATCACTGTACTGTGATAATAATGCAGTAGTAGCTAATCCTAAGGAACCAAGATTTTACAAGAAAAGTAAGCATATTGATCAAAAGTTTATGTGATAAAAGTCTTCGTAGAAGGCGGGCATGTCGCTATTTGCAAAATCACATCTGAGGACAATGTAGTAGATCCATTCACGAAGACACTAATTACGAGAGTTTTTGAGAGGCATGTGGAAGCTATGGGGATGCAGGATTTATCATATTTACTTTCTTAGTGCAAGTGGGAGATTGTTAGACATGTATGCCCTAAGGAGTAAAAATGTAATATGTTTTTGGAGACATTTTTATCAATAAAAAATTTATTTACCAAATATTGTCCTCTTTACATTCATATTTGTTGAATGCATTATAAGCAAACAAAATTCTGAGACTGTTGATCTAAACCTTTAAAATCAGGCATATGATAGACAGATTATACGAAAGACCTGATTCTAAAGGTGACAGTCTAAATTATAAAACCCGCACTCGAGTGAATAAAATTGGGTTCTTTATTCATACAAAGATTGTTATGTTGTCTATATCCCTAACCAGTGCATGGTTTGTCTTGGCCAGAGGAGGTGGACTCCATGAATAGAAACATTGATACATTGTCATAGGTGACGATGCATTAAATCGAGACATAAAGTGAATTGATTTGGATTAATAATTTTGTCTTGGTAAATTGATTCACTGTAGACAATTATTTGTGTTATATCTTAATGTTGAGATGAATAGTGGGCCCGTTGTCATGACTTGGGTCTTTTGATGTACCAAAGGGTGACATCCACATTTTATATTGGTGCACATACCTGTACATTAGAGGCATGACTCTTGATAGCGTAGACTTGTTATTCATAGATATGGAATCTATAGCTTCTCTTTAGGAGCCGTTGATATCCTCTTATATGCGTTATTCTGTAATTGAAAAACTAGAGCACTCAACCATTTGGATACATAGGTGTAACCAAATGGTATACCATCTTTGGATGGTAAGTTTTTCGATGGTGAGATAATGGAACATAGCGTAAAAATAATTGAGAAAGTAAGACAAAATTTGTCCTTAAGCTGATTATGGATAATCCTATGGGGGTACGGCACATTATGATATGTCATGGAGACTTAGCTATACGTGCTTCGTAATTCTATGTCATCCGAAAGTGTAGCTCTAAGCTTTTAGTGGAGTAGTGTTAGAGTTGATAATTATGAAATGTATATATAGGACATTGGGTTTCATAATTATCGGGAGCTTGAACTATATAGGTCCATCAAGTCCTCTTTACTAGCTCATAAAAATCCTGTAACGACATGGTGTTCTTTTCCAATAATTGATGACTTATGTCATGTTATCATATTGGTTGAAATTCGGTAGAATCAGATCATTCATGTTTGTTTATCAGTTGAATTAACTTTATAAAAAAATTAATTCAAGATAAACTTGTTAAATTATCAGGATCAGATAATTCATGTCTATTTTTCGGTTGGATTAATTTTGAATAAATTAATTTAAGATAAACTTGTTGAATTATCAGAAATATTTATTTTCCTAGAGATTATCTAGATATAACTGTTTTAATAAAATAACTTTTCTATTTAGTTATTGGAATTAAAAATAACGCTCTATCCAAAGAATCTCAAGTGGGAAAAAAAGATTCGCAAGGATAAAAAATCGTAAGTTCAGCAGACCAGTCTTTAAGTTCGGCCTACCGATGGAGTAAGTTCGGCTTGCCGATCGAATGATTTCTGATCACGTGTTTTAGAGGTGAATTTTTTCAAATATTGATGTTGATTTAATTTTGATTCAAATTTTTGAAGTCTTATCTAATAAGGACTGACCTTGGACACAACCTTTATAAATAAGGAGTGAGTCTCATAAGTTATTTAGATCAATTGAGAGATTAAGAGTTCGTTTGGTTCATAGATTTGAGTAAAAAATTTGAATAAAGATTTAAATTTTTGTAAGAGAAAATACTGTAGCAAAATAATTCGAACCGTGATTCGAACCAATGAACCAAACGGGCTCTAAGAGTGAGACTTTGTTGATAAGACTCTGAAACTCCTTGAGAGCTATTATTCACAAATCCCGAACTATGGCTTTATGTATTTTCAATTGGTTGGAAGGGAGAGCCATCTATGGAAGAGCTGTATGAGTGTGCTCACACACATACCGATCGTGGATAGAGAATAGCAAAGAAGGCCAGTTGGTTGAGATTCTTCTAGAATGCACCTCTCTTCATCAATTGTGGAGCTTTTTCGACATACAAGGTTAGTAAGATCTGGTAATTTTATGTATATAGCATGTAAAACTTATGTTTTGAAAAATTCTCTTATATTAAAAATTTTAAAATTTCGCTGCGTACTATTTTTCTAACAATAAATTTTACAAGATTTAATATAAAATTAAAGGTGAAAAGGGCAAGTCACTTTGAAATTATATGAATCTGACCATGGGCCTTTTGAAGTTTTTATTCTTATGAAAAACTGGGCATTACTATAGAAAACAATCTTTTTGGTTTCAATGGCAAAACTATCAAGATTCTTATATTTTGGGCCCAAACTGTAAAACCAAAAGAAGCAAAACTTTTCATCGAGTAAGACCAGTTTTTTTCACTGCTATAGGCAATAAGTAATAAGGTAAACCCACAAGAGTTGGCATGTTTAGTTTAAACTAAAACTTTTAATTACTATAATGTAAAGCTCTCATAAGCTATAGTGTTAAGCAAAAGTATGCTACAGTATAAAGCTTCACATGCTCTAGTAGTTTTAATTAATTGGTTCAAACAAATTGGTTCTAGCCAATACTCCCGAATACTTATTAGAAATATTTTGAGATTTTTAGGGGTAAAATTGTCATTTTGAAAAAAGGGTAAACATGGTTAAAGCGAACACCAAGTTTATTATTTTAGCTCAAAATCCTTAAAGAATAATAAACCATTTTACACAAATTTCTAAGCCTATGGAAACACGCATAATTTAACTATGGTAAAGCTAAGTCTAATATTGTTAATATATACTAATAATATATGTAATACCTGTCATTTTTCATGTAACAGTTGATGAGAGATATTTAACGATGTTAAGTATTTTCTTTATGATATAATGTTACTAAGCACTTATTCGAGAATTATGATAGGTGACGGTCACATAGAATTGATGTGCTTAAGGTGTTCATGTCATTTATAATGTATGCATGATAAATATTTAATATTTTATTTTTGGTATCTTTAAGTGGCACTTTGACAGACGAATTTATTTTTTGGAACGACATGCTGATGGATTTAATCGATAGGCCGAACTCACAACTTCGGCAGGCCAAACGCTGCTGACGGGAAATTAACAGATAATTCTGAAATTATGGGATTGATGATTAATTTAATTTGATTTGAGAATTCTGAATAATTGATATATTTTTATCTTTTTCCTTATCCATTTTGGGAAGGTTTGATTTTTTCTTTTTAAAAGATAATTTGATTTGTAACGAGGTTTCCTAATTTGAAAAGACAAGATTTGGTGGTTATAGCAAATCATTGATTTTTTTTATCTTATTCCATTCCACCACACGTAAGCTTCTTCTTCTAAAAATAAAATATTTTTTGATATTAAAGAGACCATTAGCCATCTTATAACATCATTCATGTAAATTTTTATCTCTCTCTCTATTGTTTTCTCTCCTTCTCTATCTGAAATTTTCTTAGACACTCTCTTCCTCTATACATGTTTTCTTCCCTTTTCTCCCTTATATTCCTACAAATATTTGAATGAAATATTGGGTTTTCACTTAGACTAATTTGAAGAAAGCTTGAGAAGAATTGTTTTAAGGTAAGAAACTTATTCTAGACTATTCCTAAAATTGTATTCTTTCTCTAATCCGACCCCCATAACTTTGTCTATGAATTTTAGTTTTCTCTGAAATTTTAATATGATATTTATGTATATGTTGTATGATATTCCTCAAAATTTCATGCCATTTGGAATTTTCTACGATAAGATATTAAATTTTTATTCTCTGCCTCTCATGGTGTAATTATTGCTGATCGGTAATGTTTCACAAAAATGTAGTCCATGTTCAAGGGGTGAACGAATTGTGATTTGAATAAATTTTGCAAAAATATTCATACATATGTTAGGTTATGATCTAGAAAATTTTGTGGTGATTTGATGAATACTTGATGAGTTCTTGAACTTTCTTTAAGATTAGGTTTTATGGCTGCCTATGTAGTAAATTATGGACTTCTTGCTTATGTGACCTATTTGTATGAACCAACGAATTTATTTGTTAATGAAACTTTTTGTGGTACTGTATTTATATGTTAACAGGCTGTCATAAAAATTTTAGGGTAAAAGTAATTTTATTTTAAGTGTTTAAGTATGATGATTTTGTGTTGCTCATTGCCTTATGTGTTTAATGTTTATTTTGTCTCTAAATTCCAATGCATATTTTGAATTGTTGACAATTTATTTGAAGTTAAAGTTTGGATATGTTATAGTTTTAGGTGTCTATTATATGCAGGATTTTTATGAAATTATTTTAGGATACAAATACTTTATTTTATGAGCATTTGTTAGGGCTGCTTATTGTTTTGTTATTGTTGGCAGTTTTTGTGTTGTGTGTAGTGTGACTTATTTTAATTGACTAATGAAACTTTTATGGCTAAAGAAAAATTAGGATGATTCATATATATGTTAATTATGTCCCTGCAAAATCTCATGACTTAATTGTATATGAATTATGAGTTATTTAATTATGAATACATAAGAGTCAAGCAGGTATTAGTATTGCAGTTTTTACATGAATATTTATATGTTAGTAAAGTGTATTCATGCTTTTGTATTTCTTGAGACAGAAGTATGAGTAATGTCATATGGTTTTGGATGATTTCATGAGAATGAAATTTATTTTTAATTGTATATGGATGTATGACATGAACACACCAAGAAGTTAGCACATCTAGACCGCAACGCCATCATCTAAGTTAAGGTCTAAGTAAGCGAGTCAAGTAAGTACATTCTCACCTGCAACATGATAAAAATTTACAAAAAAGTTTTGAGAATATGTTTTATGATAATTTTTAAGTTTTTTTTTTTTACATACTTTTATCTCATGAAAAAAAACTCTTGTTGCAATAAGAAGGTTTAACGAATGTTTCAATGATAAGGTATGTTAAAAGTATATCTATATATGTATCACTCAATTAAGTATTGCACATCCTATGTTTATGTTTGTGATGTCCAAAGTTGGACTTGTTATATTTGGTTTGAGATTAGCTACCTCTCTCCTATCATGATGACACACCTACGATGATGATGATGGTGCAACACTTGGGCCCCAAAGATAAAATGAATGAAGTTTTAATATAGATAATGATAATGAAATATATGTTCTATATGAAACTGTGCCAAGTGCACTATTTTGTTAATGATGATTATGATTATGATGTTTCATAAAGGTATTTATAAAATGTTTTATGTTATGAGATAGGAAAGTGTACTTGCTAAGCTTTTGCTTACTTAGTATATGATTATGTTGTAGATAAAGGAAAAGGATCATGGAATAGGTGGAGAGCAAGGACGGGCGTGTGAGTAAGGAACGATGGAATAAAACAGAAGAATGCCAAGATAGAAAATTTTCATTTAAAAAAAGTTTCTAAACTATGTTTTTATCTCTTGATATGTGAAATTTTCGCACTATTAAGTACAAAGACTTGTTTTACATTTATGTTGATTTTGCAGAAGATTGGCCTATCGATTACCCTATATCGGCCTGTCGATCTAAGTGTTTTAAAACCCCTATTTTGCAATGCCTCAGACAGCCTGCCGGTGGTTAAAGTTCAGACTGCTGATCATGTCTAGCCTGCCAGTGTCCGAAATTCGGCCTACCAAACTTTTTAAATAGATTTTAAAGTTTTTCTTAAATTTTATTTGAATTATGGCTTTATTTATTTGGCATTGATAAACTATTTAAATAAATATAAGAAGGGTTCTGAAATAAATGTTTAAAAAATATATGTATGGATCTTGGGAATATGTTCATTAAGTTATGTTTTCAAATTTAAATTGTTTATCTTATTTAACGATAAAAAGGATGAATATAACGACATATGTGACGTCCGTAAAGGGCGTCACAATATGGACTCGAGTTAATAGAATAGTGTGACTTAAAACAAGACATAGAGTCTGCTAGTAGACGGCAAGGATTTAAAATTTAAAAACACTAGTGCAAAATCCAAGTAAGTTTATGGCATGACAAAAATGATTTTTGTATGCCCTATACATGTTTGAGTTACCATTGTATCTGTTATACTCATTACTTTAAATACCAATTCATGAAACACAGTATGCTTACTGTAATGACCCACATTTTTGACCCGTTACATAGGTTCCTTAAACATCATGTCTTAAGCTTTAATCTTACTTACAAGTAAGAAATACTAAGTAATTTTTGTTAAAAAAAAACATACTTGAAATTGTTGTAACTTCCATTGAAACATAAACTAAAATATTGTTCAAAACTTAACTCTAGAGCAATGCAAAATATTTGATAAAAATATATCGTTTAAAATGTTTTTTGTAAAACCTTTCTTATAAGATATTTTTCTTAACATCTACTCCCTTAAAACTTTTAAAAACAACTTTTCAAAACAATGGAAACTTTTCTTAAATAATGAAAGTCAACCATAGTGGTATCCATACCCAACCATTGTATTTGTCATTGCAACACTAAGCTCTTCAACCAATCTTGCTAGTATTCTATAAAACTACCTACAGCATAAAGATACTTATAATAAGCTTACACTTAGTAAATCCAAACAAATCTCACAAAACATAATAACATTTATTTTAAAACTCTTCTCTTAAAACCTTTCTTGTAAAACATTTTTCTTAAACATTTCTTGCAAGATTTCTCATAAAATGATTTCCACCAAAACATTCTTCATAAAAACATTTCTTGTAAAATGTTTTTCATTAACACTATTTGTAAGAACACTTCTTAAAAGGAATGTAAACAACATCGGAATGCATAATTTCAGTTACGCTCTTTTATGAACATTTTATTATCACACTTAACTTTTTTTAACAATAGGCCTAAGTGTATATACCAAACATGCTTGACCATTGAACATCAAGGCCGTAACTTAACTTAGCTTAACACTTCCCTTGGATCAGGATGCTAGTACGACCCTTTCTTATCTTAACTTGAGGGTTTTATTATCGATCCTGTAATCTTAGTGAACATTATAAAGGAGATGACTTAATGTCTAAGTTATTAAACATACCAATTGCAAACATGTTACAAATCACAACATGAATTTTTAAAACATTATGCATAACAAATGTGAACATACTTCAAACATACAAAAAGCATCTAAAAATAATTTTCTTTTTGCCATAAGTGAGGTTTGAGACTTACTTGTTAATCACTCTAGTGTTCCAACTTTATCCTTTTCGTTTCTTTTAGTCAGCTTTGCGTCTTATTCAAACGACAATCGATTATTAGCTAACTTTTCTTATTATCTATCTATTTGATTGATAACACAACTTAAATGTTAACCGTTCATTCATTTCACTTAGCCTCATTTCTTTATCGACTGACGTCTTATTGCTTAATTTGTTCTTTCTTTAAATTTCCTGTCTTACTTGAAGGTTTCATTACTAAATGTTCGAAGTGCTTGGGTTTTGTTTTAGTGACTTCTTTAAAAATAATGATTTTACCCTTAATGGGTTTTTCATAAGTCATGTAACTTTACTAGACTTCTTGTTTTTACTATATCATCCCATTTCTTGCAGGCTATAGAAAAATTCCACTAAGGAGCATTTTTCTATATTTGGCGTTTCGTCATCTGTTTGGCCCTTTATTACAAAAAATTATTGTTTTGCCCTTAATGGGTCTCAGAAAACATTTGGAACCCGTTTTAAACAAAACTTACTTCTCCTTGTTACTAGTAATATAATGAAAAACCAAACATCAGTTTCCTTTTTGTAAAAAATCTATTTTATCAAAACTTTATGTTTTGACCTTTAATACGAAAATCCTATCAATTTTGTCCTTGATGTGTTTCTCTTTCTTTTTTTAGTTAAAACCTTCAATCCTTTCAAACTTAAAATTTATGGTTACCTCACTAGCCATAATAACATAGAAAACCAACATTTTTACAGTGAAAATTACCATTTCACACAGTTTTACGATTTTAGCTTGAAACATAAAAATCCTAATATTTTTGCCCATTGGACCAAAATTAACCATCTCATTTTAAAATGTTTAGTCTTTCAAAAGGATTAAAACTTACAAAAGCTCCTTGGTCTAATTTAAACCATTTCATAAAGTTTTCTTTTTTTTTCAAAAATTTGTGCTTCAAATCTTGTAAAACTCATAACTTGAAATTAGTATGGAACTTTCACAAGCTGTTTAGAACCTTTAGCAGTTTCAACGAGATCTACAACTTTCATGTTTTAACTTTTCTCAGAATCGTTCATTTTAAGGGCATTCTTAATAGAAAGAATTGAAATCAATGTTTTTCAGTTTGTTCCAATTAGATTTTGAGTAGGATTTCTTCACGAAAGTTGTCCATTTCGACATTTCCAATAAATCATGTGCTAAACTCAGACAATAAGCCAGCCTTTAAGTGCCTCATAAACTTAAATATTTCAAAAATGCCCATAAATACTTTTTTTTTGTATCTTAACTTTTTTAACTTATTTTTCTAGGGTTTATCCATATTTAAACATTTCCAAACATATTAGCAAGCACTTAATGCTTATAATGATCATAACATAACATTTTCTTTTGATGACATGATCCAAAATCATTTTATCAAACACTTAGGGGTCGTTTGGTATTGTTTTTCAAAAGAGGTGAAAATATTTTTGTTTTGAAAAATGAGAATTTTTTGGAAATTGTGTTGAGAGTATTTTTAAAATTTTTGCCTCAAAAAAGTACGAAAACATTTTCAAAAATTTTGAGAACAAAAACAAACGGTGCCCTAGTTTGCTAAAATTTTGTGTTATGACAAAATTTGTCATAATTTCTCATTCTAAACATTATATCTTTCCACCATCATTATCATCATTTTAACGTACCAAATAATCATACCATAGTGTCCTTAGTACATGCCATAGTCTATAGATACATGCCATAGTCTATAGATATTAAATTAAGCACCATATATACATAACCATACACAAGTTCCATGAAAACATCAAATTTTTCAAGACTTGAGTTTAGGATTTACCAAGAGATTTGTTAAGCTCTTGCATCTCTTCTTTAATACTTGAAGTCCTAGCTAACTCTCCTTGTCATAAACTGTAGCACCTCAAAAATTAATTAAGTAGTTTTAATATGTAAAATGGTGGGTTAGTGTGCCAAATTGTAATTCGAGCCTAATCTAAAAATTTTGCAATGATGTCTTAATAAGTTCGACTTTTAAATTAATTTGATCTTTTTAATTTGTTATTTTGAATTTTTGAAACAAAACTATTTGTTAAATATCAAACACATCCTGTTTGAAAACTGTGTATCGCACATAGCTTTCTCGTGTTGGATTTACACCCCTCTATTTAAACTCTCTCTCTCTCCTTTTCCCTCACTCTTTCACACTTTCTCTCTCTCTCTCTTGTCTTACTCTCCCTGCCTCCATTTCTCTCTCTTTTTTTCTTAAATTTTTGAATTAAAAATCAAGCCAAGCTTCGGTTTTTAGAGGATTGAAGGCTCGGGAGCGTGATTTAACAACCATAAACATGATTCAAGAATTGAATCCTGCTTAGTTTCCAAAATTTCAAAAACTTTTTCAATTTTTCCATTTTCATTGAATTTTGAAATACAAGCTTGTTTAAGCTTAGAAAACCTTAAATTCAAGTTAGTGGAACTCAGAACAACTAAAATCTAAGCTTAGTTTGAAGAAAAAAGATTTAAGTCAAGATTTTCTACTTTTCTCTATTTTCTCTATTTTTGGACTTATTCAAAATTTTTGTGTAAATCTTGTTTAAATGTGTTAAAAAGTAATCTACTATGTTTTTCTATCCATTATGATCACTATGTATGCCTGGGATTTGAGAAAATAGATTGAAAATGAGGATTTGGGCTCCGAGAGGCTGAAACCCGTGCTTGAAAAATTTTAGAATTTTTCCACTTTGACAGGCCGAACTTCATGTTTGATAGGCCAGATTCATGAGTTTGGCAGGCCAGATTCATATGTCCGGTAAGCCGAACCTAGAAAAGTTTGGCCAACTGGACCTAATTTACTGGCAGGCCGAACCAAAGAGACCGGCAGGTCTACCAAACTTCATGAAAAATTTGTCGTTTCACTCGTTTTTACTGTTTTAGCCCCCAATTAAGAATTTAAACTTTATAGTATGATTTTGTGAACTAAATGGCACACTAGGATACCATGAGATAGGTTAGTAATGTGAAATATCCTAAGCTAGAAATTGATGAGCTTAGTATATATTTAAGGTCATTTGTGGTTCTGTGGAGCTAACGTATAGCGGAGTAGGATTACGGTTCTAAGTCAGGATGCAGGATGTTGAGGTAGGACTTCTACCCTTTCTTGATAGCCAAGTTTTTTAAAATGTTTTGGCCTCAAAAGGGTTTTTATTAAAATGCTTTCACTGATTGATTGAAAAAGGATTTCTATTGATTGTTTTCATAAACGGTAGATCAAGATGATTTTCATAATAAACCTCATAATAAATGTAAATGAAAATACTTGGTAAAAAAGATTTTGGAAACTAAAGATATATGTATATATTAGGGCATGACGCCATATCAAAGATCGGGTCGTGTAGCATGCGACCTTAAAGGCAAGTCTCGAAACCCAATTGAGCTACTTCGGTGGTGAATATTATGGTTTGCCCAAAAAAAGATAAAAGGTACTTTCTGAATGAATAGTTTTTTGTAAGACTTCTTTGAACGAATTTTATTTATTTACTTAACACTATTTCTAATTCTTCTTTTTGAAAGGCAAACTTTATATTTAAAGCATTTACCAGTTTTTTTTAAAAGTATAGTCCTACTGAACCGTTCGCTCACTTTTTACTTGTTTTCAAACCTTTTCCCCTTCTAGATGAAATCCAGCTTAGGATTAACAGAGAGTCCACTGCCTGGAATCGCGAGCAATAGAGGACCTTGAGTAGGTTAGTAGCTATAGTGAATCAAGGCATGTCTTATTTAAATTTTATTTTTCATGTTGGATTGTGACTGTAATAATTATTGTCAATACCATATATGTGCACAAGTTGTGGGCTAATGGGACCCAACACGTACCCTTCTTGCCCTCTCTATTATTTATTTATTTTTATTTCCTTCTTATCCATTTTTACTATTTTTAATAATTGATCAAAAGTTTTAAATTGTATCACATTTTAATATAATTAATTAATTCCTTTAATTGAAAATTTTTAACAAAAACTCAATTAAATTAGTCCAGTCAACTGTCATGTCACCACCCGTACTCTGGGGTGTGACATAAACCATATTCATCTCCATCAAAAAACCTCCCTAAAACCTATGGAATAACACTAAAAACCCATAGTATAAGTTGGGATTTTTACCTCCAAAGTTACAAAACATTGCTCATGAACACTTGAACTAGCATCCTTAGATGATATGGAGGCTTAAAATCAACAAAACTTTGAAAGAAAATGGAAGAGAGAGGGGTGGTCTCTACAAGAGAAAAACAAGTGAAATTTTCATGACTTTATCAATCTTTTATTTTCTCAAAAATACTCTTAAGTATTTATAGAACGAATACTAAGGACTAAAATAAAAAGATTTTTTTTCCAATGCCACTAATCACTCCTGGTTATTCTAGTGGAGAAATGGAACATTTTCCTCCTTTTGTTGGTGATAAAGTGGTGGTATCCACTTAGGCCCTTAAGTGCAAATTAGCTTAGTTTAGGACCTTAATTGAAAATAAAAATTTGCCTCCACTACAAGCTCAAAACCGCCACTTCATAAAGGAGAGGTGGCCAATTTTTTACCTTTTGGGTGGCACTTGGTAGATCCTATATCCTTTTTCACAATTTAAATTTTCACTCAGTATTTGTGCACTTCCTATACTGTCAGTATTTATCTCTATATAGTATATGAGGTCTCTTAACCTTCCATACCAATCCATATTCACCAAACAGTATAATTCTTATACTGCTTAACTTTACACAGTCTAATTTATATACTACTTAACTTTATGCAGTATAATTTTTATAATGGTTAACTCAATTAGTGTGATCCTTATATTAAATTATTCTTATATTGCACAAGTTCTATGCTGCTTATTTTTTGTACCGCATAATTTTTATATTTCTATACAGTATTTTACTTATATAATATTCCCATTTCAAAATCTGTTCACACATTTTGTAACATGTAACACCCAAAATTTAATTAAGTAAGATTAGTACATAAAGTGGTGAATTAGCATGCCTAAATGTGATTTGAGCTTATATTAATTATCTTGTGATGTTTTCAAAAATTAATCTCGTTTTCAATAATTTTTATTTGTTTTTACTTGTTTTTACCTGCTACTTTGAATTTTTGAAAACCCGATATGTTTCCTTTTGAAAACCACGTACGGGACATAGTTTTGCAACAGGAAAACCACTCCATTTCTCTCTATTTATTTCGCTCCCCCTCCATCTTCCTCTCATTCTCTCTCTCTCTCTCTCTTCCTCTATCCTTCCCATCTCTTTCTCTTTCTCTCTCTATTTGATTTTAAAAAAAAATTGAACAAGGGACTTCGATTTTCAATGGATTGGAAGCTAGGAAGCAAAATTGAGCGTCCATAAATGTGAGTCAAGATCAAATTTGAGGTTAATTTATATTATTTTTCAAATTTTCAAACTTTGCCCAAATTCTCTAAATTTCATTGAAATGTTGTGATTTGAGTTCCTTGAGCTTAGAAAACCTTTAATCTAAGTTTGTGGGACTCAAATCATCTTGAATCTAGGCTTGATTTCACCAAAATTAGATTAAATCACATTTTTTTCCTTTTTCTTCGTTTTCAGATTTATTCAAAAATCTTTGTGTAAATCTTGTTTAAAGCTGTTTAAAAGTGTTTTGGTATATTATTCCACCATTTATGAGCATTACCCATGCCCGAGAATTGAGAAAATAAGTTAGAAATGGAATTTTGAGTTCAAGGAGGCTGAGACTTAAAGTCTTGGGTCCCCAAATTTTTCTAGTTTGACAGGCCAATGATGAGTAGCGATAGGCCAGACTCATAAGTTCGGCATGCTGGACATATCTGGTCGACAGGCCGATTCTGGGCTAGTTCGACAGGTCAGTGCTGAACAACATGTAGGCCAAATTGTACAGTTCGGTAGGCTGGATGGGAAAGTTTGGCAGGCCAACCAGCCTTCATAAAATTTTGTTGTTTTCGCTTGTTTTCACTGTTTAAAACCTAGATAAAGGTCAAGATATGATTTTGTGACAATAAAAGGCATACTAAGACACCATAAAATAGCACAATAGCATAGGATACTCTAAGTTAGATTGTGATGAAGGTTAGTTTACCTTTAAGCTTGTTCGTGGTTCTGTGGAAATAATGTATAGTGGGTCGGGACTATAGTATTGAGTCACAATGCAAGATATCGTGGTAGGACTCTATACCCTCTTCTTGGTAGTTGAGTTTTAAAAAGAGTTTTGGCCACAAAAAGATGATTTCTTTCAAAATGATTTTCAATAGATGATTTGGATGAACTACTTAATATTTTTCATTATTTGTTGAATAATGGAATGATCATAATGAACAGTATAATGAATGTAATTAAGAATACTCGGTAACATGGGATTTGAATAAAGATAAATACATATAAAGGCATGATGCCATATTTAGAGATCGGGTTGTGTAGAGAGTGACCTTGAGGGGAGGCCTGAAACCCGGTTGGGCCACTACGATAGTGAAATTATAGCTTTGTCAAAGAATTTATTTATAAGAACAATTCCAGATGAATATTGACTTTAAATGGTAAGAATGAATTTAATAAGTTTTATTTATTCCTTTCTGAATTTTTATAAATTACATTCAAATATGAAAATTTATGTTTTATAATTAATGTTTTCCAAACCTAGCCCTACTGAGGCTTCCACTCATATTTTTGTTTGTTTTAAAACCTTTCCCTTAGGGGATTGCAGCTTAGGACCTACTAGAAGGCAACAAGGCAAACACGTGAGTGTAGGAAGTCATTTTAGGACATTTCTTTATTAAAATAAAGGCACGTAATATTTATTCATAATCCCTTTGTCTTGGACTATGGTTGTAATTTAATTATTATCGATACCATGTGTACACAATAATATTAGTCTGGTGAGGCCTAACTCGTATTTGTTTGTCTTATTGTTTTATCTAGTTTTATTTGCTTTAATTACTTCGATAATTATTAATTCTCATGTTTTCAAAATAAATCAATATTTAATCAAGTTTTTTATTAAAATTTGATTTAATTAATTTAATTAACTCACCACATCACATGCCATATTTCGGGGTGTGACACAACAATTAAGCTTTCTAGCTTATTTTTCCATGCTTATCAACTAATCCTTATATTTCATTTAATTCATACTTAACTTAAGACTATAGCATGATTTTTAACCTTAAAATTCCTAATTTACTTTTAGGGAATTTATCCTAAAAATTGGATTAAAACAATAATTCTTGTGACTCTCATATCGCTCTTAAAATATTTAACAAATTTTTTAGCATAAAATTTAGATAATAAATTTGTATATAATTTATTTAACATAATCCTTTAATTATTACATGTATAATGCACTAGAAATTCTCGAGTGTCATACTTATTAAGTTTTCAAGAATGGTCATCTAAATCACCAAGTCAAGATAATCAAAATAAGATAATTGAATATTGTACCAACCTTCTGACCCTTTTGTCAAGAATAAGTTTATGACCTTAATGTTTAATAATCATGCACGTCCAATACAAAAGAATAAAAGTAAGATATTCATAATTCAAAACAATTGGAATCATGTATTATGTTACTGTTAGTATTTTGATAAGTGCTTAACTTGATATGCTTTTGTACAATATTTCTCTATGCTTTCTTTGTTAGTTTTTACTTCTATTTTATTTTTGTGTGCGAGTGTGTGTGTGTGTAACACCCATCAAATTTTCATGTAACGGATTACGTCAAATTAATAACGATGATAAGTAATCATTTTATGATATGTGTTATGATATATGATATAATGATGCTAACTATTTTATTTTAAGTGTTATGGCCGGTGACACTCACGTGGAATTGATGTGCTCAAGTGTTCATGTTATTAATGTTACATGTTTAATCATATTTTTATGATAATCTAATGTTTTGAATGAATTTTTGTATGTTAGGGCAGATCGGCAGGCCGAACCATTTAGTTCGACAGGCTGAAATGATTCCCTCGGAGCGGTAAGCCTATGGTATATCATCGGTAGGCCGGACTTCAAAGATCAACAGGCCGAAGTGAGACATCGGCAGGCTGATGTCAACTGTCAAGCAGTTTGCAGAAATTTCACAAAATTTGTGATAAGGTTGATTATGTGATTGGATGATTTATTTTGAATAATTGACATATTTTTGGAATGATTTCTTTAATTTTGGTAAAGAAGCAATTGACTTTTGATTAATTGAATGCATTTGATAAGGTTTCCCATTTTACAAAGGTAGAATATGGTAAATTGCGACAAAATCATTGACTCTCCCTCAATCCCCTCCATCTTCCATGAATTGTGTCTTGAATTTAATCAGAAAATTCTGATTAATGTAAAGAGTGAGAGTTTCTTTTTTTTAACATAAACAAACTTATTTTTTTATAACGATCTTTTTCTCTCTCTCTCCCTCTCACGTATTCTCTCTTACATTCTCCCTTTCTCTCTCATTCTTTCTCTCTTCATCTTGTTCATCTTTCTTCTTCTCGCTCTCAAATTTTTCCTGCTATTATTTGTTAAAAAAGAATATATATCATAATTTCTTTGACGTTAATTCAAGGAGTTTTGAGAAGAAATCGTTCTAAGGTAAGGGCTCATTCTTTTTGGTAATTCTTCTCTTTAATTTGGATGCTATATCTCCGTCTAGGAATGTCTTTTTGCTCTGAAATTTTTATATGTTGTTCATGTTTGTGTTATGTGATATTTCTCCATGTTTCACTTTATTTTGATTTTTCTATAAAAAAGTTATGAATTTTCTTCTCTCCATCACTCACAGTAAATTATTGCTAATCAGTTGTGTTACACAAATGTAAGGATGTTGTTCTTATTGCAAATGAAGGTTATTTTTCACAAAATTTGGTAAATATGTTCATGTATATTTATTGCTAATCAGTTGTGTTACACAAATGTAAGGATGTTGTTCTTATTGCAAATGTAAGGTTATAGCTAATCAGTTGTGTTACACAAATGTAAGGATGTTGTTCTTATTGCAAATGAAGGTTATTTTTCACAAAATTTGGTAAATATGTTCATGTATATTTAAATTATGGATTGAAAAGTTTGGTGATGGTTTAATTAATATTTTATGTGTTATGAAATTTTTATGGATGCTAGGTATTTAGACTGTTTTAACGGTAAATTTGTTAAACTTTTATTGTGTAATGTTTTTATATGATTAAAATAATTTTATTTGGTGATGAGAAATTTTGTGCTACTGTAATTGTATGTTAATATGATATCATATGAATTTTGAGGTCTAAATAAGTTTATTTTAATTGTTTGACACTAATTATTGCATGTAACTCACTGTCCGAATTGTTTGTGGTTATTTTTGTCTCTGCATTCTAATGCACGGTTTGAGCTGTAAGGAATTTATTTTTGGGTGATTTTTGGATATGTTATAGTTCTGTGTGTCTATTATATGCGATAATTTTTGTAGATTTTTCTATGACATAAAAATATGATAAATGGACCTGAGATAAAATTTGTTCACTGCCTAACTATTGCTGGCAGATTTCATGTTGAATGTTATATGACTTGTTTTAAATATAAAATAGAATTTTTATGACTAAAGAAAAATCATGGTAATGTGTATATATGTAATCTTTATTCCTGCCAAATTTGGTACTTAAATTATATGTGAATGTAAAGTTATTAAATTTTAAATTCATGGAGGTCAGAAATATAATTGTGTTAAAAGTGTTGTTTTAATGTTTTATGGTTAATGAAAAATGTAGTATGAATTGTCATGTTTCAAGAAATGAATGTATGTATGATGTTATGAATGTTATGTAGTGGTAATTAATTCGTTAAAAATAAATGTTAATTGTCATTTTATGAATGTATGACATGAACACAATATGAAGTGAGCACATCAAGACCGCGGCATCGTCACCTACAAGATAAGGTTAAGTAAGCTTTAAGAGGTAAGTACATTCTCACCTGCAACATGATGAATTTTATAAAAAGTATGAGTTTTATGAAAAGTTTGAAATCTATTTGTATGATGGTTTTATGATGATTTCTCATGATGATTTTTTTTTTCATGAATATTATTATGAAGTTTTAAGGCATGAAAGTTTATGCATGTTTTGATGATAATGTTTTTCAAAGTATGAAAGTAAAAGTATGTATATATGTATCACCTAAATAAGTGTTGCGCACCCAATGATATGTTATGTTATGTTATGTTAAGTTATGTGTCATGTTTGGTTTGAGATTAGCTACTCCTCTCCTCTCATGATGGTGCACCTATGATGATGATGTTATGGTGCAACACTTGGGCCCTTAAGATAAAATGAATAAGTTTTAATATGGTTGATATAATGCAAGATATGTTCCTTATGAAACTATGCCTAGTGCATTATTATGATGATGATGATGATGTTGATGATGTTCATGAAATGTTTTAAGTTGTAGGATTTATAAATGTACTTACTAAGCATTAGCTTATTCAAGTTTATATCATGTTGCAGATAAGGGTTAGAAAGTTTTGGAGTAGGCGGAGGACGCTGACAGGCGTATGAGCTAAGGAAGATGAAATGCAAACTGAAAAACACCAACAAAGAGATTTTTAATGACATTAACCATGTTTTACGATTTTGAGTATGTTTATTACTTGAATTTTAAGGATTTGAGTTATGTTTTATAATTTTGAATATATTTATTTGATGGACTTTTAAAATTTAAACTATAATATTTTAACTTTATAGTTTTATCATATGCCTTCAGCCTTTGAGATTTTAAACTAGTTTTTAAACGAAATTTTTTTTAACAGTTCGGCCTGTCGACCATTACTAGTCAGACTGCCGAACAACTTTAATCGGCCTGCCGATCTTGTTGATTTTAAAACCCCATTTTTCAAATCCTCGGACGGCCTGCCGATGGATGACCTTCGGCCTGCCGAAATCCAAAGTTCAGCCTGTCGAACTGTGTTCAAAGAATTTTATTAATGTCTTCAAAGGTTAATTTAATTTTCAATGATACTAGCAAACTATTTACAGGATGTTTATAAAAAAGCGAATTGTTATAATTAAGTAATTTATAATTTCTTGTGAATTGTATTAAAAAAAATGTATGTACGGATCCTAGGTATGCTTTTCTAAACTATGATTTCAAATACATGTTATAATTTATGATAGTTTTGCTTTAATTAATGGTTAAATGAATAAATATAACGACATCTGTGACGTCCGTAAAAGGGGGCGTTACAGGGTGTGTGTGTGTTTAGGTATTTTGAGGCAAAAGGATGACAAGAGGGTGAAAATGAGGACTTGGAAGCATAAAAATCATATTCTTTCATGTTTGACGAATGCCAGGCTTTGCAACCTATAGTAGAGCTTTCCCAGGCCAAAAACCTAAAAGCTGGGTACTATAGCACTAGCTTTCGACACCATAACTCCTATAAGTCCACCAGGAGCACACCGTAGTGCCAGCAATAGGCAAAGCAAGATTAGACAAGGCAAATCAACATATGAGGCCACAATGAGCAGGTTAAAATGCCCGCTTTGAAGCATAGCATGAATTTTTCATTTTTCTTTTAATTTTTGGTCCGAAAGGGTCAAAAACTTCCCTTTTTATCCTAAGTTTGCAAGCCTATAAATATAGCACTTTGGAGCACAAGAAGGCATGATTTTCAACATCGTTTCTTAGTCTAAAGAAGGGGAAAAGAACATAGGAGAGAGACGGAAGGGTGGTTCTAAAGAGATTATCTGCGTGGAGATTTTTCAAGACCAATCCATTCCTTCTTTTCTTCCATACTTTTGAACTCTTAATGCCATTAATTTTAAATTCTTTGTTTTTATCAATTATATTAGGCTAAATTTATTTTTGTTGACAGTGATTTCAAAATTATAAACATGATTATGTAATAAATATTTTTAGTATTATATCTAATTTTCGAATCAAAATGCTTTATGTTCTTCTATAATTATTATTATGATTATTTTCTTGTTTTTTTTAGATGTGTAGCTGAATAGGACTTGAGACTTATATATTGCTAAGTTAGAATTTTTGATCTATAATTTATTTATTTTCTAATCATTAGTATCAAATTATGGTCAATAATTATGGGAGGCTTTTGTTTAATTGTGATGCGGAACATAATCTAAGTTGAATAAACCAAGCTTGTGCGTTTGTTATTGGATCAACCTATCTTTTATAATATAATTCTTTCTGTTGATTGAATTGAGAAAGCTTGTTCTAGGTTATTTAATATAAAAAAATTTAATTAAGAGCTTGATTTATTTAATGACACAATATAGAAAGATTAGGATGGTAGAGCTTATTATTATCAATTACATAGTTGTTGTCTAGAGGTGGAGAATGATCCTTTAACTAGTTTAATCATTATCATTTACAATTTTGTGAATTCTATTTTGCTTCTATTTATTTATTTATTTTTGTTTTCTTTATTTTAGTAAGTTAGTTGATTAATTCAAACATCCCCATTTTATTTACTTGGAAAGTTAATAACTAATTAATTAAGATCAACTATATACGGAAATGACCATTACTCATTACTAAACTCAATCACGACTATAATAATAGAAAGTTTTAATTCTAAAACCTATCAATATGTTTGGACTTGCTGAGTGAAAGCTCATCCAACTCCTTCATGTTGCTAACATGCCAATACAAATGTTTGATGAGTTGGTGTAGTATGGGACGAATGCAAAGGTCGAGCTGTGGATACTGCTCAAGTTTAATTTTGCTTTTTGAAGGACTTCTTAATTATTGTAGTATATGACAGGTCTAGCAATACACTAATACTGCTTTTGGCAATAATTTAAAGTAAAATATATGTTTGAAAAATATTCTTAGAGACTGTTAAGAAATTTACTGTTAAAAAATTTAAGTATGTTTAAAAAAAAGTATCGTGCATTTTTGTAAGTATGAAAATACGACTAAAAATAAAAATCAACATTAAATAACAACTTAAACAAATGGGTTGTTGTAGACCTTACCTAATTTCCCCTTTTAGCAAAATTGTTGACAGATTTTTGTATTATTGTTGGCATTGTTGGTAACTCAAATTAAGACGAACGTCAATTTTGTGATTTAATTTATGTTTGGCTAGTTAAGTTTTTCCCTCATCAATGATGAACCTGAGGTTAGAATATAACATCAGAGATAATTTCCATGTTACAATTTATAATAATGTTTGAAGACATCTCAAACAAGAAAATACGTTGTTCCTTTCTCTTTCGTGTCCATGAAATTAATAGCTAAATTTATAATATACTAGTATGTATTTGTTAACTTTTTTATTTTTTTTTGCTTAATTTTGTTGTGGGGATTCAAACTCTATAACTTAAACGTAAAATAATTGCTAGATTATGCCTTCAACTGCATGTGTTTGTTAGTGAAACTATAGAAAAAAAAAAAAAGGATGTAACTAAAATAAGAAAAATCAACTTTATTATTTACGCATGTGTTTTTACTCCGGATTGGACCAAATGAAACACATTAAAGAGTATATTTATATTTGAAAATCTATAGGAACTGTTGTAGTTTAGGAATGATATTCACCCCACCACAACTACAAACAACAAAAAAGGATTTAACTCCAATCAGAAAAACCAAATTTATTACATATATTACATTTTTTTTGAAGATCACATATATTACGTTTGCTAATCTTTGTTTTTTAAAGATAAAATCAACAATTGAATTTAAAAGAAATTTCTTCTATCTATTTCGTTTAAAAAGTAAAGTTAAATAGTAAAATTATAAAAGAAATGACTATGATAAGACCCTCTTAAAATGTCTTATCTATAAGAACCATTTTTTTATTTGTAACTGTTGGATTTAATCCAATGACTCAAAATCTAAATCTCACATAAATAAAAATAAAAGCATCATCTCCCAATCACTTTTTTTATTTTAACAATTTAAAAAAGAAAGAAAAACCCTAAAAAAAAGCAGCTATTGGAAGCTTCTGTCAATCCCTTCGACCACCCCGCAAGTAATCCACCTCTATAAATGCCAGCAATCCCTCATGTCTGCAAGCCCAACACTTGATGAACCACCCCATCTCCACCATGACTCGCTAGGGGAGGGGTGGGTGTGCGGGGCCTCAACACACAGAGGTAGAGGGGCCCCTTTCGGTTGGGTAGCAAATTAATGGCAGAACCCACCCACGGGTGTTAAGAAATCGTGATCATGAACTCATGACGGACCTTCGGTTGAAATCACAAGGGAATACGATTGATTTTGCCAATGAATCACGAGGAACTTTGGCGACCCTTCCTTCACATGACCTCAATGAAATCTTGACCTAAGGAAGTGTGACCTCCAGATCTGGTGTTGTCATTGTGTTGCAATAGGGTCACGATGGACCCATGGTGGTTGCGACGAGGTTTAACCCACTCTTAGGTCGCTAAGGCTCCTCAAGGTGGAGGAGAACTTGTTGTTGGTGCCGTGGGGTTTTTTTTTTAAGTTTTGTTTGTGAGTATTTTTTTTTCTTATTTTTAAGTAATTTTTTATCTTTTAATTTAATGAATCTGGTAGATTTGGTTTATTTTAAGATTAGCAAGCTCCTTAAATTTTTAACCATGAGATACTGATCTAATAGACAAAAAAATGATCTTATTGATTAGAATTTCTAAAGGGTCTTACCATAGCATTTGTCAATTATCAAACCCTCGTTAGGGTTATCTTTTCAAATTAAAAAAAAATATATATATCCTAAAGCCTTATCAATAAAAAAAAAAGTACCACTCAAGAATTCTTGTCGTCCAGTAGTTTTTTTTTTTTTTTTGGTTGAAAGCGATATATCACAAACTGGTGGTAAATATTTGGTCAACCTAAATTTTTCTTAATAGTGAATTCTATCTTGTACTTTTTTTTTCAAAAATAAAAGGAGACAAAAATTGACCTTCCAACAGCAACACAATAGTTATTTTTTCCCGTCTTTTCAAGTTTCCTGCATATCATTACTGTTTTAGTTAAAAAAAAAAAAAAAGTTACACTGAACTCTTATATCTTCTCCTAAATACTTAGCTTTTTTGAGAATATTATTTAAAAAAGGAAGGCCGTCGTTAGAGATGCAATAAATGTGTTTATGCCGTATTGGTATCGATACGTTTACACCACGATATATTTAGCCCGAACATGAATACAACATAATTAATAAACGTGCTAGAAATGCAAATACGAACACGACAAGTCTATGGCACACGTAACACGGCACAACACGATTAACACGATTATTAAACGTACCATGATAGGTTGACATGATAGCAATGCGCATATGATATGTTTATGACCTAATTAACTAAAAATTTAAAAAATTAAAAAAGGTCAATAAAGAAAATTAACAAAAACACAATATATAATTTATACCAACCTACTATAAATATTTCAAATATTTTTATTTTTAAGTTTAAATGTGTTATAAATAGGCGGGTTGTGTCGCACCGTGTTAACACGTTTACGACCCGTTTAATTGAACATGTTAAGGTGTGTTTAGCGTGTTAGCATGAATCCAACCCGTTTATTTTCATGTTATTCGTGTCAACCAATTTATGACACAATTAATAAACGTGCAGTCCAAACCTGTTTATCTCATGTCGTTTTTGTATCATGTTGTGTCTGAAATTGTTGGCCCTAGCCTTAGTCGTTGTGTTCTTAAAGCACCAATTTTTTTAACTATTAAAAGGAAAATTACAATTTTGTACAACTCGGCTTTATTTCCTCCAAAACAGGATAGGTAAAATAAAAAAATAAAAAAATAAAAAAATAAAAGAAGCAAACGAGTAGCCAAAAGAAAAAATCCAATAGACGCGAGTGGACCAGCTGGGTGTGTCGGCGGCGAACCAAACATGCCCATAAGCTCTCCCCCGCTCCTTCGCTCTCGAATGATTATTATATTATAATTATATAAAGGGAGAGGAAAGAAACATTTTTTTTCCCTTTCTTTTTTGTGGTCAGTTTTTGCGAAAGTAATTCAGTCAGTGTAACTGCTGACTATACTGCTCACTTGTTACACAACTGAAACAGTAATCAAGTAACCACGCTACTTTCCTACAAAAACAAAAAATGCAGCGTCAGAGAACACAAAAATATATATATATATATATATATACATTTCTGTATTTATTAATTATTAATCCTATCATTTATGATTTGTTATTATTGTCATTTGCCATTGTAGCGGAGGAAAGAGATTGTTAAAAGTGTTGGAGTTGGACAGTGTGGGGGAGCAAGAGAAAGAGAAGAGACATTATTTTGCAATTTTCAGATTCCAATCAAAATCAAAACATTCAATTCGGCTGCTTTTTTTTCTTTTTTGATCTATAAGAAATCGCTTCTTTTGGATCCGAAGACTGAACTGAAGAACAAGCATTTCGGTTCAGAGATTGGAAAATGGTTTGAATATTTCCGTTTCCTTTTTTGGCTTTTTTTGGGAGTGGATTTTTGTAGTGTTGATTGAGGATATTGGATCCGAAGAGCTATGGAATCTCGGATGGATCAGTACGAGATCATGGAGCAGATCGGCCGCGGAGCTTTCGGCGCCGCCATTCTTGTTCATCACAAGGCCGAGAAGAAAAAGTACGTAAAATCATATAAGTGAGTGTTTGTTTCTAAATTTGTGCAATGTATGATAACGAGTGAGAGTTTATGGCATTTCAGGTATGTGTTGAAGAAGATCAGGCTCGCTCGGCAAACTGAGCGATGCCGGAAATCGGCTCACCAGGAGGTGCCGTCTTCAATCCGTAATTTTTTGATTCGTTGCTCTCGTTTCTTGTAAATTTAGTTTTTGTTTTTTTTAAAAAAAATTGTGTAATTTTCTTTAATATATATACTTTTTGGCGTATTTTGGGAATTTGGAAAGACAGATGGCACTCATTGCCCGAATTCAACACCCTTATATCGTTGAATTTAAGGAAGCTTGGGTCGAGAAGGTCAGGAACCCCCATTTCTGAACGCAATTGCCATAACTGTAGTTTGTTCTTGTTGTTTTTCGACAAAAAATAAAGTAAATGGTGGAGATACTCTTTCTAAGAATATCTGCGCCTTTTTTTTTTTTTTTCACTTCTAGAAGCAAAAAACTTAAATAAAAGCAATTTTTTTTTTCTCTTCCCTGAATTTTGGGTTTTGAATTTGTAATGTAGGGTTGCTATGTTTGCATTGTCACTGGATACTGCGAGGGTGGAGACATGTGAGTTTCAATAACAGTTACAATTATGAGTTGGTATTTTTATGTATTCATTTTGTCAGGTTTTGCTCACGTTGTTGCGTGAACATTTTGCAGTGCTGAACTGATGAAAAAATCAAATGGGGTCTATTTTCCAGAGGAGGTAGTCTGATCTCTGTGTATATTTATATGCATACATGAATATACCGTATTTTACATGTCATGTTCTTGTGAGGATACAATAAATGATTGACTATGGTGCATGATTTCTGAATATCCCTCAGAAACTCTGTAAGTGGTTCACACAGCTATTGCTGGCGGTCGAATACTTGCACGCGAATTTTGTTCTACATCGCGACTTGAAAGTACATCTCTTATGAATTGTGTACTTGTTGTGTAAGTTTCTTTCATTGTATTTCTTCTTCTGACTTTTTATGTGTGCTCTATACAGTGTTCAAATATCTTTCTCACGAAGGATCAGGATGTTCGTCTTGGTAAGTTTAAAGATGATACATGATCGATGGTTTTGGGCATTATTTTGAACATGTGGGCTTGTCTTATTCTTGTTGTCTTCTTGCATTGTTTGTGTGCAGGTGATTTTGGACTAGCTAAGACTTTGAAGGCGGATGACTTGGCTTCTTCGGTATGTATTGCACGTACAATGATTGCAACATTGCATGGAAACCCAGGGCTGACACAGCTCTTACTGAGTTCTTTTATCAAGTATCTTATACTCTCAAGTATTGGTGATTAATCGAAAGCAAATTTATCAAAGTATCCAAATATGAACTCTGTTTGTGTTTGAAGATCAAACCCAGAAAGTTTTAATAGAAGTCTAGATGGTCCTTCGGATTTAAAAAAAATTAAATTCCTAATTTTATGTGCTAATGAGCCTATTAGTTTTGTATCATTTAATTTTGAGTAATGAGCAAGCGGTTTGGTGTCACAACCATAGCACGTTCGCTGTTACATATGTATTTCTATATATTTGATTGAAATGTCAATAGTTCCTATACTATATGTTATAGGCTGAATACAGATTAGATCGACTGTTGGCACAACCAAGTTATATTATTTGGTTGGATCTGTGTGCTTTGACAGTGAAGTAACAATTGTCATATTCAGGTGGTAGGAACTCCCAATTACATGTGCCCTGAATTGCTTGCAGATATTCCTTACGGATTTAAATCTGATATTTGGTCTCTTGGTATGTCTCTTCTGTAGTCTGTAACTAATGCTTATACTTAATTGCCTTCGCCTAAAGTGATTTACTGTTCCAGGATGCTGTATGTATGAGATGGCTGCTCATCGCCCTGCCTTCAAAGCATTTGTAAGTTTTCTTTTGTTCTTTTTGTTTGAATCACATTTCTTTATGGCAATAGAATGGTTTTTTTTAATATATATATACACACACACAATTATGTACAGAACTATTTATATATTTATATATAAGCTCTCAATGTATGGTGCAAGGCATGTGTTATATAGTTTTTAATTTATATGAAGTTTATGTAGTGGAAGAACATCCCACTGCAGGTCAGAACTTTGCTGACTTTGAATTGTGCTAATCTATTTCATAATTTAACGTGAAAGACTTAGCAGTAGTGATGAACACAAAAGTAATTTTACAATGTGTTGAGGCCCTCTTTTGAGGTAGTTACCTGGCTATTTTGTTTGCAATCTCAAGTCATGATCACCTTGCACAATTTAGCTATGTTCTGCTATGTCTAATGGTGCCATTCTGTGATTTCAGGATATGGCAGGATTGATAAGCAAGATTAACCGTTCCTCTATTGGCCCCTTGCCTTCTTGCTATTCCCCATCCTTGTAAGTATTAGTTAGCTCAACTGCTGCTAAGCTTATGACCTTTGATATCTAATCATCCAACTGTCATCTAGCCAACAAAAAAAGAAAATATAAAATAGAAAAAAATAAAAGAAGCAAACAACAATATTATTGACAAGGGTAATTTCAGTTTTATCAACAGGGGCCTTGGGTTTGACTTGCTATTGCTTTGGATAGCTGTGCTCAAGCCCTTGCGCACATGCTCAGCTTTATATGTATGTTTGTTCCTATGCCCACATTAGCTTTGTTTATTTTTAGATTAGTAAGTATAATCGGTCATTAACGAAAATTTTACTTCTTTATGCAACAGCAATGGAAGACTATTGGGCTATTATGTACTAAAGTACCCAGAGCACTAAAAGATTTCTGTTTGAATTTATTTTTTTAAAAAAAATTCTAAAGCGCATCAATAATTTTCATTTATTAGTAAAGAAATAAAGGCATTTACATTAAACTAGGCTGAAAAATGGTTTAAGCAGACAGGATGTCTGTTATAATTATGTTGACTTGAAACACTTATGGTAGCCTGAGCATCCATCTCAACAACCAATCAGTATGAGTACCTGCGAGCATTTTTTTGAGCTCTTTTAAAATACATCTACCACTTTCAAGGGTTTGTCAGGCTACAATTATTAATAAATACTTCCCATTATGAGCACAATGAAAATGTTCTCTGAGCTAATTAGTTGCGTCATCCATTTGAAAATCCTCATGTTGAATAGCAAGTGACTGTGTAACCAATTTTAGACCTGGTTGGACCCAAACAGATCTGAAAGCTCCGTAGCTCTATAGCAATTGAACAATAATACATGATTTATCAGCTTGCTATCTTTTTGGTCACAGAAAATGCATTCAGAATTTCATATTTCCTAGAAAGGGAGGAAAAAGGGGGTTCTATGTTGTTGAGAAAGGGCTCTTCAGAAATGCAATTTAGTTTACCTCTTTTCATATGATTGCATTATCATATTCAGTATTACTGAGTGCTTTATGGAACTTATCTGTTTAACAATATAATGCAGAAAAACGCTTATCAAGGGCATGCTGAGAAAGAACCCTGAGCATCGGCCAAGTGTAAGCATTAATCCTGATTTCTTTTCACAAAATTTTTGAATATTCGAGCAGCAGGACTTCATCATAACATTTAGAAATTGTGATATGGTCAGGCATCCGAAATTTTGAAGCACCCTTATTTGCAACCTTACGTTGGTCAATATCGTCCATCTTTTAGTCCACCTTCATCTTATTCCCTAGAGAAGCCTATATCTGCAGCTCGTGATTCCCGTAGATGTATGGCTGAAAGCCAAAACAGTAACAGTTCTAGCAGCGATAAAGATAGCTTGCTTTCAAGTGATAAAAGCATTCCAACAATGATACCAAGATGTGGTAGTAAGGGTACCGAGACAGTTTTGGCTTCAGTTGACGATGAAGATAGCACCGAGCAGCTGCTACCTACTGGAGATGAACATGATCCCAATGCTTGCACCGTCAAAATGGATGAGCAAGATGGAAAGAAATCTCGTTATGAGCAGAGATCCAATGTTGAATCAAAGCAACCGAAAACAATAAAAAAAATAATGATGGCTCTCAAAGAAGGCAAAGTTCGAGAAAGTTCACCAATGAGAAGCAATCGCTCAAAGGCTGTCAGTATGTCCGCCCAAAGAACCAATACTGAAACATTGTCTAGAATTCCAAAGCTTAGCACCGTTACTCCTGGTCTCAAATCATCTCCTGAGATACCACCTATTGCACCACCAAAGGCACCCTCTGATTCTGCAAGGCGGATTCAGGGGTCTCCTCCTGTAAAGCACCAGGTAATATGATGATTCTGCTACCTATTTTAGTTTATGTCAACTGGTCTTTATGTGTTGTGTTTGTTCTTTGCAGCTGCGTATGATTGAATCTTTAACAAAAACCAAACCCAGGCATGACGTTACTCCACCTGGTCCTACAAAATATGTTGTTGAAGATGGACTTCCTGCCAAGCCTAGGCAAAGAACCCCCCCATATCTGGTTAGACGCTCCACATTTCCTGGACAAATGAAGCAAATTGGGTTTGATGCTCCAAATGATGTTAGAAATGCTGTTAGTCTAGGTACAAGTGAGATGCCCCAGGAAGCTGAAAAGACTCCTCAAGTGCCAAATGGTTTCCTTGCTTGTTTTTCTGGAAAGGTTTTACCAGAGCCTCAAAAGGCTCACGAAAGAAGTTCCAAAGGAATGCATACAGATAGCAGCAATTCATCATCAGTGTCAATTCAAGGATTTGAGCTCTATGATGATGCAACAACTCCTTTTATTGACATATCAGAGAAGATGCTTCCTGATCATGACCGTGGGACCAATGAAAGTACAGAATCCCATCCACCTCTCTCCTCATCAAATAAAAATTTTTCTTCGACCATATCCGGAAATGTGCTTGGAGAGATCCATGGACATGTCAATAAATCTGTAGCATGCTCAGTTGAGACATCTGAGGCTGTTGTAGATATTCAGAGTAAAAATTCTGAGAGTAAACAAATCAGTTCAAATATAGCTCTTGATCTCCCAGAGCCATGTTCTGAAGAAAGAGGTAATTGTAAAGATGATACCCCTTTAAGCAAACCATGTAGTAGGCCCGATACCATGACACAGTCAAATCTGACATATGTATCTAGTGGTGATGATAAGTTCACTGTGAGGGAACTCCTATCGACCGTAGCAGAATCTTCCCCTTCCATTGCTCCTTCCATATCATCAAGCCAACAAGCATTGCAGCTCATTAAAGGAACTGTTGTCCAAAATTCACGAATTGACAACCCAGCTGCTTCACATCTTCCAACAGCTTTTGATGATGTCATTCATGTTATACGGCATAGCAGTTTCAGAGTTGGGAGTGAGCAGCCAGTAATGGAGTCTGTAGAGAAGGGGGTTCAGAACGTGGACGTTGGAAAGCTTATAAACGTTGTCAGGGATGAGATAGAGATGAAAACTGTAACAGCTCCTCCTCCTTTTAAACCTCCATGTAGCTCTGAAACTGTAAGTTTGAAATCAAATGTTTCTGATCATGCAGCTTCCAATGAGACAGAAGCAAAAAACGCTATCATTCCTCCTGCTCCAATATCTGATTCCTCTGAATCAACAAAAATTAATTTTCCTGTGACTGAAGAAGAAACCCCAGCAAAGGAAACTTTAGATGTTAAGTCTTTTAGGCAGAGGGCGGACGCACTTGAAGGCCTATTAGAATTATCTGCAGAGTTGCTGCAGCAAAATAGATTAGAGGAGCTTGCAGTTGTTCTGAAGCCTTTTGGCAAAGATAAGGTCTCCCCAAGGGAGACTGCTATCTGGTTAGCCAAGAGTCTTAAAGGAATGATGATCGAGGATGGTGGGCGGAGTTCGTGATGGTTATATCAAAGGTAAGCTTTGCTTCGTTGATGTTTCGCAAAATTGCTCTAGTGATTCTCAGCTTTTTTTTTTTTTTCACCTTTTGCATATTCAAATTGATTTGAATTCTAAATAGAACAACAATGTATTATCTTTCTTGTTAGATATCTTTAATTCTTTCAGTGCATTTTGTTGTTGTACATAGCGCAAACATACAGAATAATAGCATGGTCATCCAGCCAAATGTACTGCATTTTCTGTTGCTTGCAATTAATGTATGAACCATGATCCACTTGTTGGTCAAAGGCTTTACTCTTTCTTGCCAAAAAGAGCAAAAAAAAGGACTAATATCTAGCAAATGGAATAGTGAAAAACCAATGTGCAGTATTGAAAAATGAACTTTAGTGTGGAGTTTGGTGTTTTAAGACCATATCTGATTTAAAATTTACAGTGATTCACCTCAATGACATCTACGTGCTTGATTATGAAGTTCTGGAATTCATTAATATATGAAACTGCAGACGAAAAATCTTAAGTTTGTTTCATCAAGATGAGCATGTGGATATTAGTTATTTGTTTAATTTCGATCTTAAAAGGAGAATGCTATGGTACTTCTTCAAGGAAAAACTTATCATTTGTGCTCATTAACTTTTTTGTCAGGGATCACCATAAGGAAATCTCCAATTGATCTTCATTTTGGTTTCTTAAAAAGTTCTCATTGGACTTCAAAATCATGTGAGTAATTGCGAAGCAATTAAGATAACAATGAATGCTTACCAAAGAATTTTTTTTAAGCATTCCTAGAAAATATCCATTTCCAGTTTCTGTGGAAACCGCCCTAATTCGTAAAGCCCTAACGAGGCATGAATCCATTTCTGGGGGTTGGAGATGTATGTACATCTCAGTTGTTTTAACCAGTCGTGCTCCACAAAATTTTGGGTTGGAGATGTATATACAGAGTTTCTTTTAACCAGTGTAAAAACACGACATGAACCATTGTAAAGGGTGATCGGTGACAACTTGATAAAAGCCTTGAAAATTTGACGGGATAAAATTGTTTTTAAAGCAAATCCAATGGCTGAAAATAACAGGCATGCTATACACCTAAACAAGGGACGTACCGTATTCTTACTCAAAAGTTTCTGTTTCTCCGTCACTGACAAAATGTTATTGCCATCAACCTTCTTTTTTCCCCTTTTCTTATAATACGCACTGCAAAGACGCAATCATTTTTTTTTTTTTTTCCGTTTAGATTCCTACTTACTAGGTATTCAGAAGTAGGATCGGCTACTCACCTAATTCCTCTCAACTATTTTTAAATTCTACGAAAAAACACCAAATAAAAGTGTAAGCTTAACTTATTTTATGCTATGTAATTTAGTATGGTTATAAAAGGAATTAAATCCTCTCATAAAGTACATTATGCACAATCACTTTAAATGTTACAGGGATTAACTAATCTAATCCTTTTATCTTAGGATTTGTACTTATTTAATTTTTCTTAATTTCCTTTAATAAATCATGCTAGAGTCGATAATTAATTAATGAATTCACTAAGTAAGTAACTATCTCATCTCATTAACTAGGTTTAATTAAAATTTCCTCATTGTCCATGTTGGGCTCATAATTTCATAAAGGCCTATTTAAATATAAGTAGTGATATTGGACCCACAACCCTTATCTACTATTTACTTCAATAAGCTTGATATGGCCTTCTAAGTCTAGGCGCTTTTTATGGTATTGTAAACACTAGACCTTTGGAATTTTGATATGAGAAATGGCTTTTGAGTGTTGGGTCCATAATTGGCATCATAATATTATGGGTCTAATATTTTGGGTTTCTACAAGTCCTACTTTAAAATTGTTTGAAAATATATTAAAGTTTGTTAAGAAAATCCATATTTCGTATTAAAATTCTTGTGTCAAATTTTATTTTAAATAGAGTCTGAATTTCACAAAACAGCACGATAGACTCGTATAGTTTTTTGAGTTCCACAATTTCTCTATCGGTCCAAAATTGTAATTTTGCTACTAAACACGCATTTTTTTTTTAAAGTAGTGCCAAAGAGGCATTTTGTGGTAACTTTGTAAACTATCAAATAGTTTTCATAAAAATTTCTTTACGAAAGTTCCTCATTTTGATGAGATCCAAAACTTTTGTGTTTTTTCAAAATCTTGTTTTATGTCATTAACATATCGATATTCAGTGATTTATCAAACTTCACTAAATTAAATAGTTTTCTATAAAAAGTTTTGATTGCTTTAAAAATTCTATTTCAAAGTCTTTTTTAGAGACAAAATCTTTAAAACTTTTTCAATAGAGTTGTAAAACTTTGTATTTGGCAAAACTAATATTTAGACTTTTCGAGGGTTGTTTATTCAAAATGAAAATACTGCACATTTTGATACATATTGTGTAGTTTTGGAAATATGCTCATAAAACTGTCTTAGAGGCAGAATCATTAGTTTTTTTCCATGAAAGTTCTTCATCTCCTCGATATCTAAAACTTTCATGTTTCATGAAATTTGAGATTTAGACTTTGAGAGGCTCATTTTGGTCAAAACAACAGCTGCCACATTTGGAAACTATTTTTATAGTAGTTTTTGAAAATAGTTTGAAATTTTATCTTAGAATGATAACCACATAAATCATGACAATTTGTTCACAATATAAAGATCTAAAAATTTTGTGATTGTGAAAACTCCTAAACTAACCTGTAAAGGGCCCGTATTTAAGCGTAAATAGTACCAAAAAATTTTCTTTTCTAAAAAATTAGAACTAAACCTAAACTAACATGCTTAATCTTACATAAACTTACATTACCATAACTTAAACTTATATCATTATAAAAAATATATATGAATAAAACTTATTACATGTCATAATCAACAACAATTATAAACTAAACCAAATGTAAAATAAAAGAGTGAGAGATTTAGTTTAATACCCTTGAAGACAACTTTAGTTTCTTCTCCTTTTCTTCTTCTTCTCCTCATTGATTGAGTGGTTTTATATAAGTGTAGATGATGGAAAAATTTTGGGATGTAATGGGGAGAGTGCTATAGTTTTGCAAAGGAAGGAAGAAAGAAAGAAAACGGAGCAAAATGAAGCACTAATAGACTTGTCCTATATATATACTTGGTGCTAATGATCCTTAGCTTCTAATATTGATTTGGTTTAATGGCACAAACATAAAGTCTGATCTCCTTCTAATGAATGGCGCCAATGGTTTAGAAAAAGAAGGGAAAGTTTCCCCAACAAAAAGTCAAGCTAGACTAGGCTTCTACACCATTCTATGTGTTAAATATTGTCTCTTTGGCACCCTCCTTTACCTACAAGAATTCCCTGATTCAAGGAAGTAGATAAAACCTTGATTGGTTAAAAGCTAGCTAGTTGACAGAGGATTTTTAATTCCCATCAGGTCCTCTTACTTTGTTTAATCATAGTTTAAAACTAACCTCTGAATTAATTGGTAATAGTGACAATACTTAATCCAGCAATAAAATTAGACTGTTATCAATCTTAAAACTATTTTAAGACTAAATAATCCTAAATATAACTTTTCCAGCAAATGTCTCAGAAATGATATAGTCTTTGATAGTGTTAATTTTTAAGCTTCGATAGCATTTTTTTCTACCAAAAATGCAATTCGCTTGACTCTAATTCTAGCTAATAGGCAATTAAAGACTTTTTGCATGTTAGTGTGTTTTTTGGCACACTACAAATATTGTATTATGCTTGACATTCTTATAGAACAAATTCTCAAGTTATTTATCTATTGAAATTTCCTTCGTCTTCAATCATAATGAAAACTATCAACCGAATTATTTGATCACAAAAAAAAAAAAAAATTTAACTTTTAATATTTATTATAGAATTTTAGAATTTATATATTAAATCCATAAATCATTCAATCACAAAAATTAAAACATGATTTTCTCCAAGAAAATCCTTGGCTTAAATATGCAAATTACAATATGTAATTTCAAGATTTTCTCAATTATTACATAACTGACACTCTAAAATTTAGCCTTTTAGTACTCTTTTCTTCGCGCTATTATCTTTTCCCCATCACCAGGTTAGTTTGAGTTTTTACTTTGTTGCATAATTGCTAGATACATGATATTACAATTTACATGATGGGTGTTGGAAAATTTGATTAGGTAACATAGCAGAATTTTAAAACATTTTATGTAGTCACCCACAATCTAACTTAGGTTGCTATAAACTATAAATTGAATTCTAATTAAATGTACATGTTCAAGATTGGAAACAACATTTCTAATTGATCAAAGGAAATTTTTACCTTCAAATCTTTAATGTTATGTCACTTTCTGCAAGGTGTTATGTGTATGGGCACAACTTAGTAGATATCTACCATAGCTTCTCTTCTTCAAACCACTGTAGTGCTTGAGGAACTAGAATTATTAAAGGAAAGTAATCAAAGCTACACTCTTTAAAATTTGCTCCATCGCAATCTAAGAATAAGTGAGACCTAAGGCCTCTATTTATAGAATATAATGAAGTAGTCAAAAGTCTATAAGGATTCGTAGAAAGTTTTCTCTCTTCTCATGCCAGTAGAACATGTTGTAAAATTTGGTTCAATGATGTAGCAGAATTTTTTAAAATTTTATGAATCAACTAGGAAGCTAACTTATGATGCTATGAACAATAAAAGAAATCTAATTCAACGTATAGTTGGAGACCATAAACAACACTTTTGATTGAACAAATCTTCAAGAATGAATCTCTACCATCAGATCTTCAATGTTATCTCTTCCTTCAGATCGTTGTAGGTGTGTGTACACAACTTAGTAAATCTCCACTACGGCTACACACCTTCCAACCACTCAAGTTCTTAAGAACTAGGATTACTAAAGATGAGAAATCCAAGCTCTCCTCTCTAATTTGCACTTAGGCAGTCTTAGAATAAATGAAGACCAAAGGGCTCTATTTATAGAAGTTGTAGGAAGAGTCAAAAGTCAATTAGGATTATGAGATAAATTTTCTCTCCCCTATCCCTATAGGTGGTGCCAACTTCAAGAGAATTATCTTTAAAATTTCAACCAATCACAATGTAGGAAATTATGATTATCTGCATCATCCAAAATAAGTCCAATTTAAACAATTTGATTTAAATTAGAATTCCATTATTCAAGATAATTATCTAATTTAAATAATTGTGAATAATTATCCTTTATCCATAATTCAAATTCAACTAGGATTTTAAATTATTTATTCAAATACAAATTTAAATGATTAATTATCCAAAATCCCAATTACCAATTTAAATAATTATTTTTCCAAATTAATTAAATAATTAATTCTTCAATATTTGTAGATATAGGTGCTATCTCTAGTGGGCCTGCGCCCACCAGCAGTCCAACCAGATTGTGGCCAAAGCATCCCATCAAGCCTGACAGCCTAACTCGCGTATACTTCTGCCTTACCTGTGGTGATCCAAACTTGCCCGATCTATCACAAAGGAATTTGTGAGCATTGGGACCTGATGGATATATATTTTTAAGATCCAATAATAACAGATAAATTAATCTCTGATTAATTATCCATTTAATCATTAACTTCAGTGTCGCTTCACTAAAGATCCGAATCTGTACTCTTGATAATATATTGTATTACAAGAGTCTTGAAATATAAGTCTTGTCCATGACCTCTCAAAGTTCTATAATTCCATCGTCAAAAAATTTATTCCTTTTATAGTATATCTAAAAGGAATATCATTTGGTTATCATATGTATCTAGATAACCGAGGCCTCGTTAGATTTTCCAATATCTGAATAATGCCTTTAAAAAGATAACTTTGAATCTTTGTTAGAAAGCTATGGATTCCGTGTCTATGGATCATGCTTTCGTTGAACATAGGTTGCTTCTTTAACTTATCGACAATAGAGCCTTCGTTCATCGAAACTTCTGTGTTTGGCAAATCAAAATATACAATCTATAAATATGGAGTCATGAATCCACTTTAGGTTTAAGATAACATATAAATGATTATCAAAGAGAATTGATTTAAGTTAAACAGAATTATTATTAAATCAATTTAACTTTAGGTCCAATCCAGTGTGCAACTACTGTTAGGTCTTCGTACCAATGCATCTATTGTGGAGTTAGTCCAATCGGGTGATTAAGATAAGCAGCCTCCCTAATTGGACATAGATCTCCATCACAGCCTTGTCATGTATGAAGTATCTAGCTCTATACATAAACTCCAGGTTATGTAATTTTAGACTATTAATCTTCGAATCGGATCTTTACTACATATAAACTCCATATATGCCTAACTCCAAGATTTGGTTCTAATAGTCACGGATAACATATTTGCTAAAGCACAACTATTTATATGATAGTAATATGAGGACCATTATTAAAACATGATATAGTCGCAATATTTTTTATTTAACCAAAATTGTCATAAATACAATCTAAGTATTTATTCTTTAAGGCGTTGATACTAACAGTCTCCCACTTGCCCTAAGCGAGTAAATGTGACATATTGCACATCCCTATGTTTTCCATAAAATCGTTAACTACCAAGGTCATAGTAAAATGATAGATAAGGTTGTCCTCAAATGTAATTAATAAGACTGTCACATTGCACTCTACAAAGCTTCTAATTATATGATACTTTTTATTGATATGATTACTCTTCTTGTGGTGTCTTGAATACTTAGTATTATCTTATAGTCACACTATTTTGTAATACAAAACTATATATTTATCCATACCATAGACTACTTCAAGATCTTCAAGGAAATATCCTTAACTATATAATTTCCTTAGATGCCTCAATGGCAACCACAAAACCGACCTCCATAGTAGAATCATCAATATAAGAATGCTTGATAATACTCCCACTATGAATTCGCTTCCTATAATTGATCTTTTTGAATCCTAATCTAATTGGAAGTCAGAATCCAAGTATCATACAAGTGTTAGGTGTAATGACCAAGGGAAATTTATTAATAAAATTTAATATTTAATTAGATTTAATTAATGAATTTACCCTTATAAATCATATTTTTTGTAAAAATTATGATAATGCATAAATGAGCAATATTGATAGGAAATTCTACTATACTCAATGCGATGTTAGATATTGCTAAATACAAATTTTGTGAGCTTAAATGCTTGAAAATTTGTGAACAATATCCATAAACTGAATTTTATATCGCAATAAATTATAGCATTGTGGCATAAACTAATGAATGATTAAGGTATAAATAAAATAGAAGAGCTTGTTAAAACCCTAAAACAATGTAAAAGGGATATGACGCAGTGTAAGTACACTACTAAAGTAAAAACACAGATATATGAAATGCTGTGTTTGAGGTCCAAAGGTAAACCAAAGAATAAGTAGTATATTTTATACTGCTTTAAGTAAACATTTTTTTACCGGTTGTACCTTAACAGTATAAGAAAAATATTGTGCGGTAAAAAAATTACACTGTGTAAACTTAGTGGGTCCCACCAAGGGGACACCTGAATGGTAGAGATTAGGCCACCACACCCCTAAAGGTGGCCTAATTCCTAATTGCTAATTACCCCTAATCATGATTAGGATGGTGAGTCACTTAGTAAAAAAAAAAGCTAAAAGCTAAGTAAATAAATTTAGATTAATACCTTTGGTAAGAAAGTTTTCTTTCATTTCTCTCACCACCATATTCGACAGCCCCAACCTTTGCTCACCAAAATTTTTTTTCAAAACAATTCCTCACAAAACCCTCTCCAATCAAGTTTCAAGCTTCAAAGATCAAGGTTTTACAAACTTTTAAGGTAAAAACTAAATTTTCCCCAAGTCTTTTAGGATTTTTCCTTGGGTTTGAAGGGGATTGATGAAGGTTTTTATTGTTATGGATCATGTCTAGGAAGGTTGACAAATTCAAGGGTGTTAAAGATGCACAAGAACACCAATTTTGTTTGGTAAAGTCTAATCTCCTATTTTCAAAGTTTATGGTGGTTTTGTTTTGCTGTTTTGATTTTTTTTTCAAGTATGTCATGTAATAATTTAAATTAGCTCATGGCATGTTTAAATGATTTTATGGTATGTTATGGTTAGAAATTAGGGGTTCTATGCTTAAGATTGAATTTGGTTTTGAAATTGGGTAAAAATTGCAAAATTTGAGTAATTTCTTAAAGGAATGAAATTTGACATATTCAAGCAAGATTATTTGTTAAAGAGGGTTTAGAACTGCTCAAAACAGTGGGTGTATTGTGCTAAAGCGGATTTTTTTATGAAAATTTAATAAAGGATTGATTGAAAAGATTTTCACAAACTTAACAGTTTTGGAAATTAGCCAAAAACTCCCATGTGTAGTGGGAATTTTACAAAAGTTAAAACACAAAGGTTGTAGATCTCGATGAAACTGTAAAAAATTTTGGACGGTTTGTCAAAATTCGTTACCATTTGTGAGATACAAATTTTGCAAATTTTATCAAAGTTGAAAAAATTTTCTAGGGCAAAAACATCATTTTATAAAAGGAATTTGAGTAAGGAACTTTGGAAAGATTTAATCCTTGTGAAAAATGGAGATTAATGGTTTAAAAATGTTATTTTTGGTTTCGAGGGCAAAATCGTCAAAATTTTCAAATCCGATATAAAATTGCAAAGTTTTGTTAAACTTGGTTTTTAGCACATAATAAGAAACCTAATCCCTTAAGTTATTGTTTTATAGCTGATGAGCAACAATTTTTGTTAAAATAGTAAAATCGAGTTTGGGGAATTTAATAAGGCCCATCGAGGGCAAAATTGTCATTTTTTTATAAAATGACCCAAATGGACCCAAAATGTCCGAAATAGGAAAAAATGTTATTAGTAAGAATTTTCTCCTTTTGTTAGAAACAATAAGGTAGAGTGAACTGAGAGGGATTGAACCCTTGGTTATCGGAGTTGTTAACTGTAGAGCAACCCAATCTATTAATTAATAAGTACATTGTATTGATACATCAATAAATAGTGATAATTTGGCTAATGATGATATAATTGGCCAAACAAGACACTAGACAACTAAAGGACGAACTGAAGTTGGTCTATACAATAGCACATACAAGTAAGTACCAACCCCACTTAAAGTATGGAATAGTAGGTTTTTGGGTATAATATATTTAAATACATGTACCTGTGTGTATTGTACAATTAAAGAAGTATATATGTTTTGCACTTTGCATGTGAGTATATCGTCATGCATGCTATGCAACCATAATAATTGGGCTAGTAAATGAATCACCAGAAAAAGAGAAAAGTATCGTACCAGTTCCCAACTCAAGGGAAGTTTAAAGTTATGTTATAGTCTCGATGTTACGAAGACTTATATGCGCATATGGTGCAGGCACTTGGGCCTTAGTTGAAGATAAGATATGACAAGAATAAAAAATGTTCATAAAAAAGCAAATATGGATCATGCATACTAGTGGATGATGCATGTGGTCTATATTTAGTCTTACTGAGTATAAGCTCATCTAGTTATTTTATGTTGTAGGTATTTTCACTAAGAAGTCAGAGCGAATTTATTGATAAGATGGTGATAGGTATGAGTTGTGTGTAGATCAAGATATAGATACCGCCACAATCATGTATTTTAAGTTATCATAGAACTTGTTGTAAGCTGAGGTATGGTATGGTTAAATAAGACAGAACTTCTTTTGAAAAATGTTATGTTAAGTATATTAAGTTATGTATAGAGAGTTTGGTTATGCATACATAAATATAAAAAGAAGTTTGTGTATGCCTGTGTGCTC
>CAMOHE010056409.1:0-28817 GCA_946598075.1 Artocarpus hirsutus | reverse complement strand
TAGAACTTGTTGTAAGCTGAGGTATGGTATGGTTAAATAAGACAGAACTTCTTTTGAAAAATGTTATGTTAAGTATATTAAGTTATGTATAGAGAGTTTGGTTATGCATACATAAATATAAAAAGAAGTTTGTGTATGCCTGTGTGCTCTACTACTATTATAAAAAAAAAATTCTAAGACTTTTTATAAATACTTAAGTAAGGATAATGTCAAAGCATGGCCCAAAATATAGTGGGTCATGACATTAGATCATTTCTAAAATATACTAACATATAATTCCTCGTTCTCCTAAAATACTTGAGTTATATGCTTGACTACCTACCAATGTTTTGGCTTAGGATTCAATCGATATCAACTTACTATTCCCATCGCATAAATCAACATCCAATCTTATGCAAAGCACAACATACATTAGACTCCTACTGCTTAAATAGAAGGAACTCTTTCATGCATTTTCTTTCCTCTAATGTCTAAAGACAATCATCCCTAGAAAGAATGTTTCCATACAAAATAGGTTAAGAACCTATCTTGGAATCTTGCATTGTAATCCTTTCTAGAACTTTATCTATGTACTAGGTTTTGAGACAAAACTATCCTTTTGTTCTTATTGTTGCTAAACAGTTAAATCTAAAAAACACAACTAGCTTCTTTCAAATCCTTTAAGTCAAACTGTTTAGATAACCAAACTTTGACCGATGACATCATGCCTACATCATTCTCAATGAGTAGAAGTCAGTAACATAGAGTACCAAAAAAACCACTTCCTACCCTTAATGTGTTTATAATGCATGGTTCATCAAGATTTTGCTTAAGCCCATATGATTTGACCACTTTATCAAATTTTATGTTCTAGGATCAAGAAAATTGCTTTAGTCTGTCAACTAACTTAAGCAACTTATAGATCTTATCATCTTAGCCCTTTACCTTGAACCTGTTGGTTGTATCATATAGATACTAACCTCAAAATTGTCATTCAAAAATGCAATCTTGACATCCATTGTCTTATCTCCTAGATGAGATACCAGCAATAGAGAAGGGCGTACAGATAGACTTTAGCATTGCTACAAGTAAAAAAGTTTCATCATAGTCGATGTCTACTTTCTACTTGTATTCTTTTGCCACAAGTCTAGCCTTAAAGGTTTTCACCTTTTTATTCGCTTCTCTTTCATCTGTTGATCCCTACACTCAAATACTTAATCCTTTCAAGTGTTTCTACAAGCTTTCAGACATCATTGGAAACCATAGATTCCAATGTCATGTTATAGCTCTTTGCTAGAGTTCTACATCAACATCCTCTATAGATTCACCTTATCAAATAAGATTACCGTTAGGTTCAACAACCTCAGCCTAAAGGCCTTGCATTGATACTAGTGGGTTGATAAACCACTCCCCTACTATAACGAAGCTTCTTAGGTTGTTGATTTCATTTTGGTTTCTCTGCCATGATTAGAATACCTTCCACATTTGGAACCTTTGACCTGATTCAATCAGTCCTTAACTCCTCGAGTATCGAATTGCTTCAAGGTTTAAAGTCTTGTATGTAACTTTCCACAAGGAGTGTTACAAGTGTTAAAACCAATGCTTGATTTAATTTTGATTATAGAATAATCCATCTTTTAGCATTTGGGATTTCTTACAAAATTGCAAACTTCTAAATGAGATTCTAACTTCTGAGTTTCTTTATTTAGAACATATTCTAGACCTCAAGAACAACTTTAGTAGGAATATTGCTTAGAAGATAACATACAATTTATATACGTATCCCAAAAAAAAAAAAAGGTACGCATGATGTTTTAAAACTCATTATGGACCACACTACATCCAATAAGGCTATATTTCTAATTCTGGCCACATCATTTTGTTGTGTAGTTCTTGGTATAGTCATATAGGATAGAATCCTATTTTCTAATAAGTGTCCTGCAAACTTCTCAGGGTGGTATTCTCCACTTCAATCTAATTGAAATGTTCTTATTGGTTTACCTACTTGCTTCTCCACGTGCCATCGTATTTATGTAAACACAAATATCCATGTTCACTAAGTCTAGGAATTTTTCGGCCCAATTTCCTTTAGCCCTTAAAAAGCCCTTTGGTCATTCTGCCCTCCAAATAAGGCACACTGCGGTAAAGATTCCACCTCTAAGAAACTTAAAGGACCATCTTTTAGCCAACCTTTGTATCTTGTTAAGGCCTATATGACCTAATCTTAAGTGCCAAATATACGTCTTATTAAATTAAGAAATATTAACCCTTATAGAGTTCTTGATTGGTTAGGTGCCAAGTAGTGTATACTACTTTAGTTTGATAAAGTAAAGGCTTATAAAAAACCCAAACATATGATCAAAATAAATATGTACTTCTCCTACTCTTCACTTAATCACAACATCTAGTACTAATGCGAAGCTCCTATTAAGCAAACTTCTCATTTCCTATCAATAAATACATAAAGGATTAGTGGCTTTGGAATCTATGACCCATGAATCATTAGAATCTTCCATTAATCCAACTTCAACTTACAAGAGATCACCCATATCTCCTTATACCTCCCAGGCTAAGAGATTCTTGTAATCCCTTTTGAAGTAACCAATCTTCTCATAGTGCAAGCACTTAGCTTTCTTTGGATCCTTCTTATTGGATTGTTCCTACTTGTTCTTCTAGTCTATGCCATTATTGGAATTTAGAAAAACTACTAACTACCAATATCTTAACACCATTTGAACTAATGTTCTGGCTTTTAGGTACAATCTTAAAAGCATAGAGATCCTTTATTGTTGTAAAGGCAACTCCTTCAACAAAGTTCTAAAAGGTCATCTCTATTTTGACGCTAGGACCTATGTTGGCTCTATTTGATTTAACATCAATCAAATGACCATGCATTGTAGGTATTCATGTTCCTAAATAGTAATTCAAGGCTCCTGCAAGCAAAGCAATTCATGAGATTTAAGGATGACCATTCGTCTGATCAAAAGAACTTAGCCTGTAAACATATCCTTTAGATTAGCAATGATTTGCCTGGAATTTATTTAATATGTATGTTGCTCTTAGAGATCACCTAATGTGTTCTCTATAGCCACACATCATCTTATGAGAATCTCACTAATGAATCTTGGCCTGGAATTACCCCATTAGGATCAATGACTTTAGGTTCTGATTGATAAGGTTTTTGTACATATTTGTGTTTCGTGCATATTAGGTTCCTTTTTCTAGTTGGTAAAGTTTTATCGATCAGGGTCTTTAATGAGCTAGTGGACATTTTCATATAATAAATATATAACATGTATTAATAATAAGCAAACATAACAACACAAACTAGCCTGGAACATGGATCTGATTCGACTAGTATATACCTACTTGATTTTATTTTTGTCAAAAAAAAAAAATCTTTAGTTTCTATAAATTCAAAATTCACTAGAGCTCTTGCAAGAAAATTTAATTCTACATTTTAACTCTCTCTGCCTGAGTTAAATTAAGTAATCACAACTATCATGTTGTTTTCCTATGTTGCTGTCCATTCAATATGGGATTCACATAGTTCAAAACTTTTTTTTCCCTGAAGAAGAAACTTCATTAAAAACTGCTTAAGTCTTTTTGGACCATAACTTCCACACCGGGGGAGCCCTCCTTTATTTCAAAAACACTAGACATAAGACAAAGTCTAGCCCATTTACAAGATGCATTTGCTACTGCATTAGCAAGTCTAGAGATAAAAACAAAAGAAATCTCAGCACAAGACTTAAGTACGTTTGGATGTTCCAGAAATAGACTAGTAGGGAGAGGATTAGAGGGATCCAATAAACAATTGGAGCCTGCACAATGAATTTGCAATCAGACTAAAATAAGACTTTTTGGAAACCAAAATCAGCAGCTAATTTTCTCCAGTAGTAAGGCAAGAAACTTTCTTTCCATCACTGAGTAAATTGATCTATCATCTATCTTGATGTTAAGCACCTCCCCAAGATGGTTTTCCACAACAACAGCAAATCCAGTAAAGCCGTTACTACGGAAGTGTCCGTATTAATGCAAATGGTGCTAGGACAAGGTGGTCACCATTTGGAATCCTTCTCCACATATTTTTTAATGCAATCACTCTCCCAAACTTGAGTATTCTTAAGAAAAGGCCATCTTGTATAAAACAATGAATGAACTTGTTGAATAAGATGGTTGATGTTCACTTGTTGACCATTGAACCACTACTTATTTTTGGATTTTCAAATGGCTTCGAACGCACAAGGAACGAAGACAATGAATTCTTCTTAATCTGGTATAGCATGTTTGTTGAGAATCCACATAATAAGTTTCATCTCTGTATGAGGTGGGATACCTTCCGGCCTAACGGCCCACCTGCAAGAAAACCAAAAGTATTTCATAATAGAACAATCACATAAAAGATGGAAGCTCAACTCTAATTTGTGTCCACAAAGTATACACTCGGTATCAAGCCTAGGAAAAATGATTCCAATGTAGGCAAACAATCATTGGCTATCCTTCACAAAAGCATCTATGCCTCTCATGACGCCTTCCACAAACCTTCCACCACTCCTTCCTCCCAAAACAACGTTTTTGATCAAACCTGCATGCCCCTCCCCTCACACTAAACTTCCACGAACCTGCATGCTTCCATGCCAACTTATCCTCATGTGCAACTTACAATGGCTTGACTCTCAAAATAGCTTGGACCGAATCAGTAGTATATGTCTTCTTAAATAACCGCCTATTCCACCCCCTTGTGCCCTGTATAAACAGGTCGCTCACCAATCTGACATTTCCATGCCCAACTCTTATTGGATCTAAGGCAGCTCTAGGCACGCTACCCTTCATTCAAGGAACCAAAGGCCCTGTTCAACACTAGTTTGACTTCCATACCCCACGATAAAACATGCACCGCTTTTTATATGCTCCTTTAAGCAAACGAGGCCCTAGTCACCATAGCACTGGACCAAAAATCTTGAACACGACAGTGGTTGTCCCATAGGACTTGCACCCGCGTCGACGGCTCATTAGCTCCCACTTTTCCAAGCTAGCTTGGACATGAGAGCAACATTTATATCTTGGAACCTCTTCAAACCCAAGCCCCCACACTTCTTAGGAGAGCACAAATCATCCCACGCTGTTAGAGCCTAAAGTGATCCTTCTCCTCTATTCCTAGCCACCAAAATTTTCAAATCCCTACATTTAAGTTTTGACAAACTACCGTCGGGATCTTGAAAGTAGACATGCTATAGGTAGGGACACTTGCTGCCACAGATTGAATCAAAGTTGTCCTTCCTGCACAAGAAAGGAACTTAACCTTCTAAACTCTCCAACCGCACCAACACCTTCTCTTTGACAAATTAGAAATTCTTGACTTTACTTCTTGACCGAGATACTTCTTGTAGTCATTGTGAGCACTTAAACTTAATGAATTTGTGTTAATTAAGTCCTCATATGAATACAATGGTTTTAGTTAATATGAATATGCCACTAGTTTATCGAAAGAGACAAGTTGGTAATTTAGTGCATTTGACTAACAATTCCATTAAATAAAATTAATCAACTAGAGAGTAAATTTAATTCAAATTAAGTTATCCTTAACGTTTTAGTTTTGTTATTTTAGATTCGTTTATTTAGTTTTAATCTTAGCAGATTCGTTTTATTTTTTTTAATCGATTATTCAAATAATCTTAGAGCTAATACAATTTTGGTCATTAATAAAAATTAAACATAATCTCCGGAGGAACAATACCCTTATTCATCATTATTATAAAGATCTTACCTACGTGGCCGTTACTTAACTACATAATCATATTCTTAATGTTAACGTATCATGAAATACTTAATTTGCAAAACATTTTTTTAAACATAATAATATTTTCTTAAATCATTTTCTTACGAACATTCCTTAATTAAAATGATTCTTAAAAAAAAACATTTTTAAAACAAATATTACTATAATTAATTTATTTAAACTTTTCATTTATATATGTTGCAACATAATAATGTTAAAGTAATCTATACAAAGGTTGTATAGCCATAATGTTAGCTTCAAACTATACATGCGTCAAACTACTTATACATAGATACATAATTTCATTTTAAAACTAATGCGAAATTTATATTTGTAAACAGTATCCATACCTATCTTCACCATATGTTCACCGCTCATCACTGTCTATCACAAGTTGTTGACAGGTTACTTACCTACAGTATGAATATTTCTAAGTGAGCTTTCTCAGTAAGTAGGAAGTTAAAAACATTTATAAAAATATACATGAGATGATTATGCTTTATTATGAATAGGTCTTTTGTATCTAACCTATCTTACATAATAAACCCCTAGTCTTTTGTATCTAACCTATCTTACATAATAAACCCCTATGTGTATGTACCTGTTGCAGGGGATCATAGGGAAATTAGGGTTTGTGAAGGTCCCCAACGACCCTAGACAACGACCCTAGACCATAAAAAGAAATTGACCTGAATGTCTCTTTGTAGATCAAAAGGTTGGTACGACACTTTTAACTTAACTTATCTAATTCTCTTTTTATTTCATTTGTCTTATTGTATGTATATAGTATGACATGTTACTACATATCAAACATAAAATATAACTACTCCAAACACAAGGTGAAATATAATATAATTTTATATAGCATACATTACATACAATACACATCCTAACACAACACAGATAATGTGCATCTTTATAAAACGTGTGAAATTGAAAACCATAGTTTTGATGCTATAAGCGGATTCCTACTTACCTAGTTTCCAGAGCTAGGATCTGTTAAGCTGGCACGTACTTATCTACTATTCCTAGAGTTTGAGGAAAAACACCCAATAAGAGTGTGAGCATTACTTGTTTTATGGAAGTTAGTTTAGCATATTGAAGAAAAAGACAATAAATCTTTTCTTAAAAACTTCACTTTATAACTAACTAGATATTTAGGTAGTTAAAAGGATTAATTAAATTTAAATCCTCTTAACTCATAATTCTTGTTCAATTTATTTTTTTTAAATTGCCTTTAATTAAATCATACTAACATTGATAATCAATTAATTAATTATGTTCTTCTTATAACTTGACTCACTAATCTCTCATATTACTTATGTTGGGTTCATTATTATAATAAAAGGCCATTTGCATATGAATAGTATCATGGAGCCTGTGAGTCCATGTCTAATTACTATTCAATTCACTAGGCCTAAATGGTCTTCAAGAACTAAACGTGTTCTATGATATTAACTATCATAAATTTTAATCCAATAATTAGCTCTTGAATGTGTTTGGGTGTTGGACCCATAATTACTACCATAGTGTAGCGGACAACAACTTAGGTTTCTACGATTTCCCTTTTTTTAAATCTGTTGAAAACTGCGTGTAAAATTTTTACCAAAAACCATATTTTCAATTGGAGTGCAAATTTTGATAAAATTATGAATTGTAGACTCTTATAGCTTTTTGAATGCTACAATTTTTCTGTTAATTATAAATAGTGATTCTGCTGCTAAAGAGGTGTTTTATTTTGAAACCATTACTAAAAGGTACTTTTGTCAGTTTTAAAAGTTACTATAACCGAATGTCAAAGATAGTTTTGATAAAAGTTTTTTTTATGAAAGTAGTCCTAGCGAGGCCTTGAACTTTAGTACTTTTCAAAAGTTCTTTTTCTATCTTTAGCATTATCATCTGTAGTTATTTTTTAAACTTTTCTAATCGTACCATTTTATAATTTATTTAAAGGTTCCTATTAGAAGCATATCTTTTAAAAAATTTTCTTCATAAAAGTTCTTTGTCTTGCCAAAACTTAAGACTTTCTTGCTTTGTGAAAATCATATTTTGGACTTTTTGAGGGTCGTTCCACCCAAAAACATAAATTGCATTGTTGAAATTGCAACCCATACTGCAACTATGTTGCAACCTCACATATAATTTCTAACAAAATAGTGTTGAAATAACCATGGATTATTCAGTAACTGCTACAAGGGCTTAAAGAGGTAGTAAACTAAGTGTCTTAACTTATAAAATTAAAATCTGGGAAGTTTTGAAATTTCTATTATCTAGATTGTTACTCATGTTGCAACATCCCATGCAACCTTAATGAAAATTTTCTAGAGATCATTATCGATTGCACTTACAGTTTTTACAGAGTCATAAGAAACAATAAACTAAGTGGTTTAAAAATCTAGGAATTAAAAACTGAACAATTTTTAAACAAAACGCACTAAGAAAAAATGAGGTTGCAATCTAAGTTGCAACTTCACGTGCAATACTTAATGAAAGAGTGTTGATAACAACCATTGATTGTACTACAGTTGCAACGGACGTTTTATTAAATAATAAAGTTAGGTTTTCAATCTTTAAAATAGAAAAAGGGCAAACAAAAATGGGATATGTAAAACATTTATACCGATGAGGTTACAATCAGGTTGCAACACCTCCTACAACTTCACTAGGACAGCTTAAAAAGAAATGCCAAAAATATCATTTTCAAATTGAGATTCTAGTTTAAATATCTTTCTTAAAGTCATTCATGCTACTGTGACTTAGAGAGTTCAAGGTTTGGAAGTGACTTAGAGAGTTCAAGGTTTGGAAATACTTGATTAAAAACCGATCATTAAATTGTCGATTTTAAAGTCAAAGAGAGTGAAAAATCCTTCTAAATGCAAGACCATAACATAGATCTAAATTTTTTCACACCCAGCATGCATAATATTAAAACTATATAATAGAGACTCATAAAAACTATAACATAAGCATAAATAAAAATTATTACAAGCCAACTTCTCTAAAGATTTCTCTTTGGCTTTGATTTTGGCTAGTAATTTTCTAGTAGGTGGGAAGAAAATTCTAAAAGAAAGAGAGGAATGGCTACAGTTGTCTTAGAGAAATCAAAGAGGAGAAATTTTATTTTCTTGAAGAAATGGAGAGAAAGGAGACAAAAATGACCTCTTGGTGATGACATCTCCTTATATAGACTTTGTGCTATTTAGATTTAACTTTCAAATTTTGGTTTTCAAGCTTCCAAGTAAGCTTTAAAAAGTGCAAAATTCATGCTTAAAGGTGGCGCCATGTGCCTAAGGGAAAGAAGGGAAAACTTTCCTCATTGATTTATGCCATTTCCAACTTTAATGAATAGTGCAGAGTAAGGTATCCTTTGGAGACAAGATCTCTTTTTCTGGAAATCCTTTTAACTTTTGGAGACTTTGCTCCAAGTTTCCTTAAGCAAATAAATTTTTGAATGGTTGGAAAGACTAACTAGCTGGCTGAAGAATTTGATTCTATCGGGTCTTCTATCTATACTTATCATAGTCTAAACCTAATGTCTGAATTTATCAGTAATGATATTATTTTTAAATCTCGTACTAAAGTTAGACTAGTTTTGATCTTAAAATTATTTCTAGACTACATGCACATAAACTCGACCATTTTTATATTCTACCTAGGCATTGACATAGTCTTTGACAGCGTCAATTCCTAAACTCAGATAGCATTATATCAAAAATTTTACTCGCGTAACTTCAATTTTTTAACTGATAGGCAATTATGGATTTATTTTGTGTTTAATTCCTCCTTGGTATACTACTAAAACCATACTACCCTTGAAAATTCTTATGATTTAAATTTTGAAGTTACTTACAGATTGACATTTTTTTCACCTTCAATCACAATGCAAATTATCAACCTAATTATTTGATAACAAAAGTTAATAAATTTAACTTTAATATTTACTATTGAATTTCAAATATTTATGTTAATTCTATAAATCCTTCAGTCACAAATTACACGTGATATTTTTGAAGGAAATCCTTGACTAAAACATGTAAATTATACTATTTAATTCTAGGATTTTCTCAGTCATTACACAAATTCACTCTAATCATATAATTGTGGAATTTCACTAATCTTTATGTAAAATAAATTGTTCAAGTTTTTTTTTAAAAAAAAACCTTTGATTTGAATACTTAGATTCTATTAGTATAACCCATCAAATGCTTAATTATCATACTGAAATCTGTGCTAAATAGCTATAAACTCACACTCTTACGAGCCTAAAGATCTAGTTATGGAAAAATCCTTAAGTAATAATACTTATTAATTACTTGGATTTTTTTTCCAATTATTATAATTATATTACTTGTTTATACCTTATTGGCACTTACAATTTTTCAACAAACGGGAAGATTAGACACTCCTGCTTTAGGTAAAGCCATGTACCATGAATGAGAGGAAATGAAAAGGTGAAATATTTCCATAACAAAACTAATAGCCCCTCCTTTGTTTCACCATGTGTAAACTTCATAGGCTCAAGGATCTACTTTTTTAGTCATATCAAGAAAATGTTGGATGCTCTTTGTATTGCCCATCCCACAAGCATTTCCACCATCTTCAGGTTTCAAGAGACAATTTAAGACCCCAATAAGCACCTAAGAGCCTACTTAAGCTTCCACCTTTGGAGTCAAAGAATTCTAGAAGCACATCTTTTCCCCTTGACAGGGTGAACCATAGATACAAACATGTCCTAATCTGACACCCCCATTCCCATTCAAACTCTTGCAACAATTGTTGTTTTAGAAGAACATAAGATGCGGATACCCACACCTTGTCGCCAAAACAAATATATATGATAGTTAAACTATCATATCTTACATATTCTCTGCCAAAGGACCCAAATCTCCTCTATATGCCATCCATTCTCTCATTATCCACCTTTGTTTCCATCAAGAAAAAGCGCTTTTAATTGTGTTTCCATTAGTTTTAAAGCTTACTCTAGTAGGGGTCAAGCAAGCCCTTGACAATTCCAAGAAAAGACCTTCATAGGGACTCAAGGGGCATGTTCAAGGCAGCCTCCCCAGCCACACCAAAATTTGGATCAAAAGTAGTCTTAAACTTCATAGTTTTACTAAGATCGTCTGGCATAAACTCATCAACAATTTTAACTGTGTTGCGATTTCTACCAAAGGACCTTTATACTTCCTCGTTGAGTTGCCTAATCCATATTTTTGTTTCTTGCATCCCTTCTTTGGCAAGCATTTTGTGACCTTCATGCATCCTTGACCAAACTCTCCCATAGTTAGCCTAAGTGGTTTAGGTGTTCGAGAATTTTTGCCAACAATAGGACTTGGGATAGAAGAAAATACTGGTGAGCTTTTCTCTTCTTCGAGCCAAAGAATTTCCCCAAAATATGTCTGAACTTTACCAGATCATTTAAGATCATAGGTTGATTTGCAAATTGGTCCATTAATGCCAAACTTAAGAACTGCTTGAATAACTCCGCTGCCTCTTCCAAATTAGGCCATAGGACTCAGGTGACTTCTGGAAAGGAATAAGGAGTCCTCAAGGTGCATAGTTTGGAATAAGGAACCTTAATAGGTTGATTTGCAAATTGGTCCATTAATGCCAGACTTAAGAACTGCCTCTTAAGAACTGCCTGAATAACTCCGCTGCCTCTTCCAAATTAGGCCATAGGACCCAGGTGACTTCTGGAAAGGAATGAGGAGTCCTCAAGGTGCATAGTTTGGAATAAGGAACCTTAAGAGTCTGAAAGAAGGACGGCCCCTAACTTGGAACATTTTCCAGATCATCTTCACAAGGTGAAAGGTTGACTTTAAGACTATTAATTACACCACAACAGTCAGCTCGATTATCCCTTCCTTCCTCCATTCTTGGAACACAAGACCACCTGTGCCCTAAAACATTGGAGTTTAGTTTTGGAAGAACCACTAGCAAAGGATCATGTATTCCTTTATAGATTGTCTCCACCATTGGATCGCTTCCTTTCCTTGACATAAAATCTCATTCCACTTCAATTTCTAAGCAAGTCCGAACATAAAGACTTCGCTCCGAATGGTCTCTCCTATTTGCCCTTAGTGTTTTATAATGTACATCAACCAGCTGTGGTAGCTTCTTGTAACGCCCCTAAGTTGGGGTTAATAGTTTTTAATAAATTAAATAAAATTAGAAAATAAAAACAAAACTTCAAAACAAATTTACCTAGGACTTAAATGAAAACTCTCGAATTAAAATAAAAATATGAACAATAAATAAACCACAGTTTAATGTAGCACTTTTAATTTAATAATATAAAACTATCATTATCATCAGTCCAATCCTTAATACATCTTAATACAATCACAAATAGTAACATATGATACTTACATTATCTTGAAGAACATTCTTAATAAATGAAGAGAATCTAACTGAGTAAGGTTAAATAGCTTTCTCAACTATGTTTCTCATCACCACCTCACACTTTGTGAGTCCTGAAAAGATAAAAATATAAGAAAATGAGCGACAACATGCTTAGCAGGAAAAACCATTACTCACCTTTAGGTTTTTATCATTGCCACATTAATACATGTATGGTTTGTTAGTTATCAATATTATTCATCAATATGATTATGTTCATTTCCAGTGGATGCCCTATGATTTTTCTTTCCAAGTTCCATACATATATATATATATATACATATTAGTTCATGATTTGATAATGCTAATCTATATCCACCGTGTAATAGAGTATCATTTCACTCAACTCAATGAAATCAAATGGGTGCACTTGACCACTCTACAATCATTTCAAGAGTGTCCGGTGAGGGGACATTAAGCACCAGATCTTCACTAAGTCGAGTCTTGTATAGTGCGTTCTAGGACTTTCAACCAAGAGAGCATTAGTACCTCCCCCCTATTTTACGTTTTAGGGTATTCATGTCCAAAGACGCAACCGCCACCTTCTTCATGCCTTATTATTCTCTATAATCAATCATTATGTATAAAGTGAAAATTTCCTAACCATGCTTCTTAATTACATTAATACATGTCAAATCAATTCATTCTTGTTGTACAATACAAGACAAGTTCCACAATATTGTGTCATAAGTAATGCTTAAATATATTCCAAATATCATATACATAGCTTCCAATATAGAGAAACAATTTTAATTAACCAAAACCTCACAAAAGATGAGAAATAGATTCCCTATCTCTTGGCAAATGTACCACAGATTACTTCCACCTTACGAAACCAAGTTTACCATGTAAGCACTAAGCACGCCATTATTCTAAAGGCGTATAAAATAACCATACTTTAACTTAAATCTTACTCTATAATCATGCTAATTTACCATATATTCTTATTAGTGTGCTATAATTATAAATATGAAATTCTAGGAACATTTCGTAGCACAAAACAATGAAAAACAAATGAGTTTGGACTGCCGATCGGCCTACCAATAAGTTACTTTTGGCTTGCCATCAAACTATATGTTTCAGACCTCTCTGTTGGCTTATCATCTATAAGGTTTTACCTACTAGTGTACAAGGTTCGGCCTACTGAACCTGCCGACGTGTCCAGCCTGTCGATTGGCAAGTCTAGTCTACCGATTGAAGAATTTCTAGAAATGCAGTTTTCTATTTTCAAACTTTTCAACTTGAAAACTCAATCTGACCATTTTTATCAACTTTCAGGACATTGAAAATATATAAAAACTACAAAATATCATATTCAAGCATATATAGATCATTTTTCTTAAAATTTTTATAGCCAATATACAAATCTAAACAAAAAATCAAAATTTTTTAAAGCTAGTTCAAATCTCATTTTAAACAAAGATCTATGTAAATCAAATTTCAAAACTTGTATAATTATCCACAAATGTCAAACACACTTTTTCACAAATTTCATGCTAAAAGACAAAAATCAAAGTTTTAGCTTAGAAAACCCTACCTCAAGCTTGAAGAAAATTAGTGATTTTGTTTGCAAAAATCCTTGATCTTTGTTTGTGATTTTGGAAGATCTAAGAAAATAACTTTGGATTTCTCTCTTGATTTTCTTGATGCTAAGTTGATGATCCTTGATCTTGGAGAATTCAAAGAGAAGAAATGAGAAAGAAAAAGAGAGAGAAAAAGAGAGGGAGGGAGAGTTGTCGTGAAAGAAGAAAAACAAAAGAAAGAGGAGACAAGAGGAGGTTGGGCAGGTAAGATCAAGTCTCCATCGAAGACTTTTGGGGCAAATAATGCCAAATAGCATTTTTATAATTAATTAGAAGTTCTAAAGTCATTTTGGTAAATATACTAAATAGGTATAGAAAAATTTAGAAAATTTGAAAATAGGTAGAAATAAATAATGTGAAATAGATTTTAGATGAAACAAAATTTTAATCGGCACACTACTAATTAATTTAATTTTAATAATATCTGTTAGAAAAATAACAGGTATCACAACTCTACCCTCCTTAAAGAAATTTCGTCCTCAAAATTTCAAACTTAATGACATAGCAAAAAAAAAAATCACAAATCCATTATGATTCCACTTTCGACTCTACACCCTCAATGTTGTTTGTCTCCAAATGTGATTTACCATATCTCCATTCAATTACTTGAAATATCAATCTTACTCTAAATACTAAATCCCTTAACAGGAATATTTCTAATAGGTTCCTTATTTACAACACCATATTATAGTTGAGGAATCTGATCAAAAATTACACATGTTGGTCATATCATTTTTCTAGTCCTTCACTGTCTCTGGACCGCGGTTTACAATTATATTAAGGAGATTACCAAAGAAATTCTTTTGTACTTTATATTTGGGTTCCTTTTTCTTTCTAAGTAAGAAAAAGTCATAGATGGCTGGTTCCATATTCCAACTAATAATAAATTAAAACATCATCATAAGTTATACAACACAAGCGCTTCTATTTAAATCATACATAGAGAGATTAAAAGGAATCTCATGGTTGTAAGCAAACTCGACAGATTATTCTATAAACGGCTACTATCATGACACAAACATTCAACCCAAATAATATAATTATATTTATCTACAAAGTATTCCTATAATTATCTTTGGTACTTCCACAAAACATTAACGGAATACCATACATTATAAACATGATGTGGATACGTTTTGAAAGTACAAGGCACTCTGTATAATGAACTATCCATATCATGCATGCTTAGAGAATGTAAAAGCATCTATAAACAAAAGATAGGACCTTGAATAGGATGCATTTCGAGAGTATTAATTGCTCTATGTAACCAGCCATCCCGACATTAGGATCAATGAATCTAAAAATTTTAACAACAACATGCCATAAGAAATACAGAGTGTGGGAGAAAGTGGTTATTCATGACATATGAAACAAAGACATACATGCCATGGGTAAAACCAAAAGATTACGGGTAGAGATTCAAATCAAATGGTCACTTTCAACTTCCTTTCTCTAAATCATGCTTGGATGTTGAAGTCTTCGATTTTGGATGTATAACTTGTATCTTATTAAGCAATTCCTTGATTGTTGAAGCAGTGACAAAGATTCGTCTCTCAAACTCTATAATGAAGTTTTGCTCTACAGTGTAATCTAAAAATTTTAAAAGGCCATCATACAAACCATTTACATTCAAAAGTCCCAAGGGTTTGGAGTGAATGCCTAATAAATTCGTACTAGCCACTACGAATATTTTCTTCAGGGTACCTAAACCGCCACATAATGCTATAAAAGTATCAGAATTATCGATTATAGTTTTAAGACTTTCAAGGATGTCCAAAACTCTTTTCTCCTAACCTATTATTTTCCCACAATCAGCTAGGAGACGAGGAATAATCCCCAGAACTTTGGTACCACTAGACTTAGTTACTATTGCCACATTTCCCATCAATCCTAAACTACCATCCCCATAGGTCAGGTTAGTCTTCCTACATGCTAAGACTTGTCTTAAGTGTCCTATGGCTTCTAGGTACACTTTATCTTTTCTAGGGCCAGAACCGCAAAAGACACAAATATTCTTTATTTTCTTAGTTGACTAAGAGGTAGACATATTTGGTTTGTATGACTGGTTGATTTATGTCTGCTCTATTCAGACTCGGAGTTTGATATGAGATTTCAAAGATGATAGATATACAAAAGGACTAAGGAGGTAGGAGAATAGGTGACGAATATGTAATCCAAAGATTTAAACAAAATATTATACAAGTAAGAATGTAAGAAAAAGGTATTGACAGTTATGGAAAGCCTGATCGACTTTTGAAAAATTTAGACTCAAACTGTATAACTTTTAATAATTGAGAATAGTTTGACAGAAGATACTCTGACATGACTATAGACCTTTTAACAATCGTAAACTGAATCTAGAAAATCAATACAAATGACAAACTACTGTAAGACTTTTGAAATTTCAGACACAAGTCTTAGAATGTATGGATAAGTTTCAAAAATTCAAACATGCTACAGTACATCATGTGATGTGTTTGATAGGATATTATATTTTATTATATATATATAAATATTTTTTTAAAGACAATCATAAATTAAATGAGACACTCATACTTACTGCATCAATCTAATGACCACAATTATTATGGACACAAAAGCAAATATTCTAAGTACAAAATAGTTTTTTTTTTTAACAAAAAAAAGACACAGAGTATTAAACACCCATTGAAACGATTTAAAACAAACAAACACTTAACAACCTTTATCGAGCGATGACTTATTCCCTATCTATTTTTCTTATGATTTGGCAAATTGGATCTTGAAATGCTATATTCCTAAGACGTTGTTTTTTTGCATAGAATTTAGATCAGAGTTTGGAGATTGCACCTTGAAAATATCCACTAGGATGATCTTGAAGGGGAGCATGGAGATCATCTATGTTCTCCTTAGAAAGTCTATCCCTGCAAAAAATTATTTTATCCTCTCCAGTTATAGACATAAACCTAGGTGAAGTATATTTATCGTTACAATTTTATCATCCACATTTGTAACAAGTGACCATGATGGCACAAGCTCTTCTTTGCATCGCACTACGACTGGTACCTATACTTGGTAAACTAATATTTTGATTGAAGTCACTCGGATGGATCTTCCTTTCTATCAACATCCTTACATCACTAAGGATGCCAAAACGCATAAGAATCCACAACCAAGTGATCCTAGTTTTGTATTTCTTTCTGAAAACCTTATGGGAAAGTGATAGCAAATACTTTCTCAAGTGTTAATATTTTGGATCCAGGATGAGATGAAAGAAGAATAAATAGAAAAGAAAAATCAAGATAGTAAATTGTAGAATCCTAGAAATCATTCTTTTTTTAGAGAAAGAAAGAAGAAGAGCTAGAGAGAAGGAAGAGAATTTGCAATTTAGAGAGAGTGTGACAAGTTTAGAGAGGGTGTGAGCTTAGAAAAGTGAGCTCAATCACTATAGGTGACACATATAAAAACCACATGAGAGCGACAGGTTGTTTTTTTTAATGGATCAAATTGATTCAAAATTTAGAGCAAGCCTAAATGTTCAAAGCTAAATGGGTTGGGTTGTTTCGGGCCTTAACACATTTGGAATGAGTTAAACAATTAACATGAAATTTGAAGCCTAAGTTGTACAGGTCTTAAACCTAATTTGAAGCCCACTTAAAATAGAATTAACTAAAATAAACAACAAGCTTGATTTGATAATAATCAGGGATCCTTTTGAATTTTATCCACATCATTCCATAACAACAAAATCCTCTCGTGAATCAAATAATTTGCTTTAATCAAAACCTTATTGAACAGTATATACATTCTTATCTTATCCTTAATGCTCAATATTTGTCAATATATATTCACCACTTATACTACCAAGGGTTTTTAAACATGACTAACCTAGAAATTAATATACTTTTCATTTTTCCAATATAAATCACATCAATAAGCAAAGACCATTGATGTTACTATTTAAGAATATCTACAATCCTCATGATCCCATTTACGCAATCTTTAATTCCTCATATCAACAAAACCCTAAATAACTAAAAGATTTAACATCTAAATATGTAGAATCAAATGCCTTTATCTTCAAGTTCAAAATTATCGCATATGCCTTATGTATTATGATTTATGTAAAGAAACTTCGATTTGTCATTTTCACATTACATCTATTCGTAAAGACTATTGACACCATTCAAATACAACATATGCAACATAAATATTCCAAATCTTAGAATTCATAAATTCCTTGACTTTATAAATTTTTAATAGACCAAAAGTTTAATATTTGTCTCATTTAAGGTTCAATGTAATGGATTCCTAACTTATCTCATATTCTTCAAGTAAACAGAACCTCCAAGAATGTTTATCAAAACTTAAATACTTCATCAAGTCAATGCATAATCACCACATATGTTTGAATCAATCATAAAGAATTTAGCATAACCATGCCAAACCTTGAAATTAAAAACACAAGCCTTATATTTCTTATTATTTCTTAAAAGATAAAAGGCTTTTAAATCCTTGTATCTTTGTGAATATCTCTTAAGCAATCTATGCATAAATTCATTCTATATAATTATCATACCCATATAATCATTAATACTTCTATCCCAAGATTTTTGTTTATGTCACGACATTCTCCTAGACTATATAAATCAACCTAAAAATTCAATTTGGTAATGACATTTAAATTTAACTTTAAAACCATATCAAAAACTAATTTTCAAGGTGGTGCTACACCCCTTAGGTCAACCGAACCTAGGCTCTAATACCAAAACTTCTATAACACCTTTAAGTGGGGGTTGACAGTTTTTAATAAATTAAATAAAGATTAGAAAATAACAATAAAACTTCAAAACAAATTATCTCGGGACTTAAATAAAAACTCTTAAATCAAAATAAAAATATAAACAACAAATAAACTACAGTTCAATATAGCATCTTTAATTTAATAATATAAAACTGTCATCATCATCATTCCAACCCTCAATACATCTTAATATAGTCACAGACAGTAACATATGATACTTATATTATCATGAGGAACGTTCTCAATAAACAAAGAGATTCCAACTAAGTATGGTTACATAGTGTCGTCAACTATGTTTCTTGTTACCACCTCATACTTTGTGAGTCCTGAAAAGATGAAAATATAAGGGAATGAGCGACAACTTGTTTAGTTGGAAAACCGTTACTTACCTTTAGGTTTGTATCTTTACCACACTAATATTTGTATGTTTGGTTAGTTCTTAACATTATTTGTCAATATTATTATGTTCATTTCTGGTGAGTGCCCTATGATTATTCTATTTAAGTTTCATATATATATAAATATTAGTTCATGATTTAATAATGCTCATTTGCATCCACCGTGCATTAGCGTATCATATCCCTTAACTCAACAAACCTAAATGGGTGTGCTTGACCACTTTGCAATCATTCCAAAAGTATCAGGTGAAGGGACATCAAGCCCTGAATCCTCACAAAGTCAATTCCTATATGGTTTGTCCTAGGATTTCGACTCAAGGGAGCATCATCACCTCCCCTGATTTTACCTTTTAAAATATTCGTGCCTAAGGACATAACTGCCACCTTCTTCACACCTTACCATGCCTCTATAATCAATCATTATGTATAGAGTCAAAATTTCCTATCCATGCTTCTCAATTACATCAATGCATGTCAAATCAATTCATTCTCGCTGTACAATATAGGATGAGTTCCACAATATTAGGTCATAAGTAATATTCATATATAATCCAAATATCATATACATATCTTCCAATGTAAAGAACCAATTTTAATTAATCAAAACCATACAAAAGATGAGAAATAGATTCCCTACCTCTTAGCAAATGTACTACTGATAACTTCCATCTCATGCAACCAAGTTTACCATGTAAGCTCTAAATATGTCATTATCTCAAGACACATGAAACAACCATACTTTAACATAAATCCTACTTTATAATCATGTCAATTTACCATCTATTCTTAGTATTGTGCCATAATCATTAATAAGAAATCCTTGTAACATTTTACAATACAAAACGATGAAAACAAATGAGTTTGGATTGCCTGATTGGCTTGTTGATCAAACTATAGATTTCAAACCTCTCTACGGCCTACCGATCTATAAGGTTTGGCCTGCTAGTCTATAGGGTTTGGCTTGCCAAACCTACCGACATGTCCAACTTACCGATTAGCAAGTCTGGCCTGCCGACAAAAGAATTTCTAAAAATCTAGTTTTCCATTTTCGAAGGTTTCAAATTGTAAAACTGAATCCGACCTTTTTATCAACTTTCAAGATATAAAAGTGCATAAAAACTATGAAATATCACATTCAAACACATATAGATCATCTTTCTTAAAATTTTCATACCCAACATGTAAATCTAAACTAAAAATCAAAACTTTTTAAAACAAGTTCAAATCTCATTTTAAACAAAGATCTATGTAAATCAAACTTCAAAAATATTTTATAATTACCCATAAATATCAAACACACATTTTTCACAAATCTATGCTAAAACACAAATTTAAATCAAAGTTTTAGCTTAGAAAACCTAACCTCAAGCTTGAAGAAAATTAGTGATTTTGTTTGTGGAAATCCTTGATCTTTGTTTGTGATTTTGGAAGATCTAAAAAAATAACTTTAGATTTCTCTCTTGATTATCTTGAAGCTAAGTTGATGATCCTTGATTTTGGAGAATTCAAAGAGAAGAAATGAGAGAGAAAAAGAACTAGAGAGAGTGTTGTGGGAGAAGAAGAAGAAAAAAAATAAAAGAAAAAGGAGGCAAAAGGAGGTTGGGCATGTAAGATCAAGTCTCCATCAGAGACTTTTAGGGCAGATAATGCCAAATGGCATTTTTATAATTAATTAGAAGCTCTAAGGTCATTTTGGTAAATATACTAAATAGGTATAGAAAAAATTTAGAAAATTTGAAAATAGTAGAAATAAATAACGTGAAATAGATTTTAGATGAAACAAAATTTTAATTGGCATACTAATAGTAAATTTAATTATAATAATACCTGTTAGAAAAATAACGGGTGTCACACTTCTCTTTTGTCCGCAAAATTTTAAAATTCTTTAACTTCCTTTTATTGACATCCACTTAAGGGAGTTGGGTTGCTTAAAAGCAAGAGTGGAAATTAAAGTCATCTTATAGCTATAGCCAATAATTTGAACAAAATCACCCACTTCCAATATCACCATGGCCATAATTTTGTTCCATTGTCTTTATCATGACCCATGATTCCACCAAAAAAAAAAAAAAAAGCCTAAATTGAACACATGAAGCACATCATATTTAAAATAAATCCATAATTTAGGCCCCTATTTTTGATTTAGGAAAAACCCCACTGGTAAAGGCTTAATACTAGCACAACCGCTCTAATGTAGAAAAATCCCACTTTAATAAGCTCATTTTTTTTATTTTCACAAAAATCCTCTCTTAATGGAGAGTAATTTTTTTTTTTTGCATTTTGAATAGATAAAAACGATGGAAACATACCTTTACCTATAGAATCATCATTCGAAATCTGATTCAGACCATAATTAGTCTAACAATAGCTTATGGATGTTCGTCAACTGGTTACTTACAATCCACGGTCACCTAGAAGGACTCTCTAGCAATCTTCAGCAGTTTTAAACCAAAAACCATAAACTTTCGGAGCCAACTCCTTAATCTTCCATTGGTTCCCCAAGTGCCAAATGCTAGATAGAATACTTTTGAAACGTACTAAGTTAATTGCCTTTTAACCAAAAAGTTTTCCGATAGCTGTCATCTTAACAATGGAAGCCATACCTTCAGCTTCAGATAAATTGAGGCATAGGACCTTATGTAAGCTCTATCTTTCTCCTTCTTTCTTAGAAAACTATTCCATTTCATTTTCTAAAGGAACATAAGCCATAATATTCTACACCATAGAGTACCAATGAAGCAGAACAGGCAAAAAAAAAAAAAACCCAAAAGAACAGGATCAAGTAGCAAAACTAGACTACCACAAAAGAAAAAGGGAAAACAACCAAGAAACTAAGAAAAGAATAATTTTTTTGAGAACACTAGAAGAAAGATACACATAAGGTCAAAAATCAAGGAAAGTTGCTATCTTGGGTAGACAATGACATATGAAGAAGTGTGACTGTTGGAAAAATGAGTATGCATTGGAAAGTTTAAAAATTTTAAATCAGAATATTTTTCAAATTATAAGTTTAACGTGCTATATATATAAATTATCTGGATCTTACTAACCTTTATATGCCAAAGAGCTTCTGCAATCTGTGAAGAGAAGAACGTTCTAGAAGAGCTTCAACCAATTGGTCTTCTTTGCTATTCTCTATCCACAATCGGAATGTGTGTGGGCACACCTCATATAGCTTTTCCACTGGTGACTCTCCTTCCAACCAATTGAGAAGACCTAGAGCAAAGGTTCGTAATTGTGAACAAAAGCTCTTAAAGAGTTTCGAAGTATTTAACAATATAGTATTCACTCCTAACTTCTCAACTGATCTAAATAACTCAGAAGACTCAATCCTTATATATAAAGGTCGTTCCCAAGGTTGGTTATTATTAGATAAGGCCTCAAAAGTTCAAATTTGGATTAACTTTTGATAAAAGCATGCAAACATATGTGATCAAATTATCGTTAGATCGACAGGCCAAACTAACAGATTGGCCCATCAAACTTGCTCCATCAGTAGGCCAAACTAACTGATTGGTTTATCAATCTTATGATAATATGATCCTTGAGAATCTTTTATTTCCCACCTGAGATTCTATAGATAGAGCCTCTATTTTAATTGAAATAACCTAATAGATAACTTATCAGATTAAAATAGTCATATCTAGACAATTTGAAAGAAAATAAATATTCCTAATAATTCAACAAGTTTATCTTGAATTAATTTACAAAAATTAATTCACTCCATAAATAGACATAAATTATCTGATCCTACCAAATTTTAGCCAATCTAATAATCTAGTATAAGTCACTAATTTATTAGAAAAGCATGCCGTATAGTTATATGATTTATTATAAGCTAGCAAAGAGTACCTGAAGGACCTATATAGTTCAAGCTCCATAAAATATAATATCCCAGATATATATTTTATAATTATCAACTCTAATGCTACTCCACTAAAAGCTTAGAGTTGCACTCTTAAACTATATAAAATTACGAAGCCTAAATTAGCTAAGTGTTCATGGCATACTATAATGTGATGTATCCCTATAGGATATTCATAATTGACCTAAGGATAAATTTCATCTTACCTTCTTGATTATTTTTATCTTACATTCTATTATCTCACCATTAGAAAACTTACCATACAAGGATAGTATACCATTCGGTTACACTTATGTATCCAAATAGTTGAGTGCTCTAGTTTTCTAATTATGTGATAACGCATATAAGTGAATATCATTGACACCACCAATGGAGCTATGGATTCCATATATATGAATAATAGGTCAACGCCATCAAGGGTCATATCTCCAACATACCAATATGCACACCATCGCAAAGTCAAGATGTCACCCTTTGATACATCCAAAGACATAAGTGAAAATAATGGGCCCATCAATCATTTCAGGACTAAGATACAACACATATGATCATCTAAAGTGAATTGATTTGTATAGATGGAATTATTAATCTAAATCAATTCCACTTTATGTCCTATTCCAATACATCATCACCTATGACAGTGTATCAATGTTTCTATTCAAAGAGTCTAACTCCGATGGCTAAGACAAACCATCTCCTGTTAAGAATATAGACAATAAAAGAATCTTAGCATGAGTAAAGTGCCCAACTTATTCCCTCAATTGCAAATCTTATGATTTTGATCATCACCTTTAAAATCATGTATTTTGCATAATTTGTACATTATATGCTTGATTCTTAAATGTTTAGACCGACAGTCTCAGACATTTGTTTGCTTAACATACATTCAACAAATATGAAAATAAAGAGGATAGGATTTGGTATATGAATAACAAATAAATTATTTATTGATAAAATATCTCTAAAAACATATTACAACATGTTATTCCTTAGGGCATACATGTCTAACAATCTCCCACTTGCACTAAGTGAGTAAATATGATGTGTCACACAACCCCATCACTTCCACATGCCTCTCAAAACCCTTGCAGTTAGTGGCTTCGTGAATGGATTAGCTAAATTGTTCTCATATGCGATTTTGTATACAGTAACATGCCTACCCTCAATGAAGTTCTTTATCACATGATACTTTCGATGAATATGCTTACTCTTCTTATGAAATATTAGTTCCTTAGAATAAGCTATCACTGTAGTGTTATCACACCACAACGATACTGCCTTATCCATGCCAAGAACTACCTCAAGATCCCCACGGAACTTGTGGAGCCACACTGCTCCTTTCAAAGCATCACTAGTTGTGACATACTCGGCTTCCATTGTTGAATCTAAAGTGTAACCTTACTTGACACTTCTCCAAACAATGGCATCGCCACACAGAGTAAATAGAAAACTAAAAGTTGATCTTTTTGAATCTAGACAAGATTGAAAATTCAAATTAGTATATCCTAGAGGTGTTAAATCCTCCCCCAAATATAAAAGTATATACCCTCAAGTCCTTCTCAGGTACTTGAAAATATGCTTGACCGCAACCCAATGGTTTGGTCCCAGATCTGATTGAAACCAACTTACTATCCTGACCGCATAATTAACATCTAGTTGAGTGCAAAGCATAGCACTACTCACTATCGAAGCATAAGGCACATTTTTCATATATTCTCTTTCTTCATCAGACGTTGGCAAGTCTTTCTAGACCTAGATGGTTGCCTAGCTTTCTTAGAATTCTACATTGTAAACCCCTTGAGAATTTTATCTATATAGCTCGCTTGAGACAAAGCTATTATTTTGTTCTTCCTATCCTAAAAGATCTGAATACTGAGAACATAATGAGGTTCACCTAAGTCTTTCATGTCAAACTACTTAGTCAACCATAACTTGACCGATGACAATGCCCCAATGTCATTACTAATTAGGAGAATATTATCTACGTAGAGCTATACAAAAACCACCTTCCTATCTTTAATGTGTTTGTAAACACTTGGTTTGTCCATATTTTGTCAAACCCGTAAGCCTTGATCTCCTAATCAAATCTTATGTTCTAAGAACGGGAAGCCTACTTAAGTCCATGAATTGACTTTAGAGCTTCCAAACTTTACCCTCTTGACCCTTAGCCTTGAACCGGTCTGGCTATACCATATATATGGACTCATCAAGATAGCCATTCAAAAAGGTCGTTTTGAAATTTATCTATTAAATCTCATAGTCAAGAGCCATAGCTATAGATAAGAGAATACAGATAGACTTAAGCATGGCCACAAGTGAAAAAGTTTCCTCGTAATCAATTTCTTTCTTTTGCGTGTATCCTTAGCTACTAGTCTAGCTTTATAGGTTTTGACTTTCCATCTGCTCCTTTCTTTCTCTTATAGATCCACTTACACCCTATAGGTTTTACCCCTTTGTGAAGATCCACAAGTTCCAAACTTGACTAGTCTCAATAGACTTTATCTCAACATTCATGGCCTCTATTTAGAGTTCTGAATCAACATCCTCTATAGCCTCTTCTTTAGAGTAAGGATCCCTATCATATTCATCTGGTTCAGCAAAAAAGGTTCACCATTAACCATATACCTCTTGGGTTGACGCCCGATCCTCCCACTGCGTCGAAGCCCTTTAGGTTATTGTTCTGTTGGTTTTTCTACGTTGAATGGATTGGTTTCTATCAAAACCCTTGGAGTGATCGAATCATTCACTAACTCTTCGAGTACCACTTTACTTTGAGGCTTAAAGTCGTTCATGTAACTGTCCTCAAGGAATGCTTCAATTGTTGAAACCACAACTTTATTTTCCTTTGAGTTATAGGAATAACCCCATTTAGTCCCTTTTAGATATCCTACAAACACACAAACTTCTGAACATGCTTTTAACTTATTGGCTTCCTTATACAGGACATGAGCTAGACATCTCCATATGCGAATATGGTTTAAAAATGTCTTCTTCCCTGTCCACAACTCATGAGGAGTTTTAGGAACCGATTTTAAAGGCATACTGTTAAAAAAAATAAATTGTAGTTTGTAGTGCATATCCTCAAAAGGATAAAGGCAATGACGAATATAACTCATCACGGATTGACCATGTCCAACAAAGTCCTATTCCTTCTCTCAGCTACGCCATTCTACTACGGAGCACTTGGCACAGTCAAATGGGATAAAATCCCATTTTTTAATTAGTGTTCAAAGAACTCATTGGAGAGGTATTCACCACCTTGATTGAATCAAAGTGCCTTTATGGGTTTACCTAATTGCTTTTGCACTTCAGCCCAAAACTCTCTAAACTTGTCAAAAGTTTTGCTTTTGTGATGCATTAGGTAAATATACCCATACCTTGATTAATCATCAATAAAAGTGATGAAGTGTTATACCTTCCTTGTGCCCGAATGTTCATAGGACTGCAAGCATCTCTATACACAAGTTCAAGAATCCCTTGGGCCCTATTGCCTTTAGACTCGAATGTTCTTTTGGTTATTTTGCCCTCCAAACAAGATTCACATTATGGTATAGATTCCAGCTTTAAGTGACTTAAAGGTCTCTCCCTTATCAACCTTTGAATCCTATTCAGGCTAATATAACCTAATCATAAATGCCAAAGATAGGTCTTATTAGAGTGAGAAGCCTTAAGTCTTTTTGAATTGTTATTATTAACCTCAGTGTTAAGCAGTAAGTCCAACTTAGGTTTGATAAAATATAGATTGTTTTACATCTATCCATCACAGATAAAAGATTTGGTATGAATTACCACTTTATTATTAAAAGAAACTAAATAAGAGTCTTTAAATAAACAAGCTATAGATATCAAATTTGTTTTAAGTCTAAGAACAAAAAAACAATCACACAAAACTAAAATCCTATAATTATCAAAATGAAGATGGACGTCTCTTACTGCTTTATCTAACACTAAGGATCCATCACCCATCCAAAGCGTGAAGTCTTCATGCAATAGACTTCTTATTTCTTTGAACCCCTACAGAGAAACACAAACATGATTAGTTGCTCCAAAATCTATGACCCAAACGTCACTTGATTCCTCAACCAAACAAGTTTCAATAATTAGAAGATTACACCTACCTTATCGGGAAAGGAAGTCTTTGTAACTTTTCTTGTTGTGCTCGACCTTCCTATAGTAAAAGCACTTGAGCTTCTTTGGGTTCTTCTTTTTCTTTTTCTTGTTCTTTCCATTTGCAGGAATAGAAGACTTTCCATTCTTAGCTTTTTGCTTCCTTCCATTCCCAGGGTTAAGATTGGAACGGGATGCAACCGTCAAGTTAGCCTCACCATCCACAGAAGTTTCCTTGATTAGATTTTTAAACTCCTACAACTGCTTCATCAACTCCATTAAGGTCACATCTTGTTTATTGCTCAAATTATATGAAGCTACAAACAGGATGAACTCCTTTGATAAAGTCTAAAAATATCATAGTAATCTGTGACTCGGCATCGATATCAACTTTATGGGCTTGAGCCTCAGTGAGGTAACCCATAGCCAACATCATATACTCCTTTACAGATGTATCTGGTCTTTGTTTGTAATTCAAAAGTTTCTAAAGTGTCCCTTGTCACTTTGTTATGGCTTGGCCTCTAAATTTGTCTTCAAGATTATCCAAGATCTACTTTGCAGTCTCATAATCTTCATGTTGAACCTATAGTTTGTTATTCATACTAGCCATAACATAATACCGGACCTGATCATTAACATCTTTCCAACGATCATACGCTTGGATTTGCTCATTGGTGGATCCCCTAGTAGGTTCGCGAGGACACGATGTCGTCAGCACAAATTTTAGTTTCTCAAAGGCTAGAATGATACTCAAGTTCCTATTCTAATCATTGTAATTCTCACCGGTTAAATTGATTTTATTGAGTATTGAAGATAAAGTCTTTTCAGACATTTTAATTTACAATAAAGAATCATATACCAAACATAAGCAAACATACCATAACAATTTAGTAAGATAACGCAATCAAGTAAACAAACAATTGTGTTTATATGTCAAAACCTTAAAAATATCACAACCTTATAATGATAATTCCTAACACAAAATTTAACAACCCGCCTAGGGGAGACTCGCCAAATTCAATTAGGAACACGGGTCCCCTCCTAATTAACATATGCCATCTAGAACCAATCTAATCCAGTATATATTAATAATCATTTTCTTTGGCCATTAATTTTATTAACAGAGCTCTTTGTAACACCTGCCAATTTTCATGTAACAGATATTGTTAGATAAGTATTAAGTATTTTTCCTTATGATATATGATATAATGTTACTAACTATTTTATTTTAAGTATGATGACAGGTAACGGTCACGTGGAATTGATGTGCTCAAGGTGTTCATGTCATTTATGTTGTATATATGATAATTATTTAGTAATTGATTAAGGTTTTGATATATTTTTAGTGTATGCGGTAGTTCGGCAAGCCGACCCTTCTAGTTCGGTAGGCTGAATTGTCCCTCATGGAACGTCAGGCCGATGAATTTAATTAGCAAGTTGGACCTCATGAATTCGATAGGCCGAAGCAAACCATCGACAGGCCGAAGACAACTGACAAGTAATTAGCATGTGATCACCAAAATTGTGGTATTAATGATTAGATATGATTGGCTAATAAATTCTGATTGATTGGCATAATTTTTGGTCTTTTCCTTGTTTAATGTAATAGAAGGTTTGACTTTTATGATGATTTGGATTGTTAGTGATGTACCCTAGGCCAATTATGTAATGACCACATATTTACTTCATTACATTTGCATTTTATTAATAAAGAGGCATTTTCATTATTATTATTATTATTATTTAATGAATAGTTAATTCTGTCTAAGGTCATCAAGTATGTGACTTGATAGTAAAACTCTTAGGTGAAAATTGAATTATATTCTTAATTATCCCTAGTCGATCATTATTATTGGGATAATAATGAATGAAGACTAGTATGAAGTTTGACTGATGATTATGTTTTACTAATCATGCGTAT